>CAWUFW010020398.1:0-152777 GCA_963921515.1 Calotriton arnoldi
ATCGAGATCGGAATCGGCCCCATTGTGTTAGTGTTAGAGAACCTAAAGGCCAAGAACAAAAAAGGCATTCCTTCATGGAGTGTAACGTTATTGATGTATACGTTATGTGCTAAAACCTTCTATGACCAAAAGTGGGCATTTTACATTTTGTGACATTGATAAATAGTACTTTAGTGGAACATTACAGTTTAAAAGATTTCAGAAGAAGCCTCATAGTTGTTTTAGTGAAGAAGAATGGTGACATCTGCACATAGTAGGATGGAAATTGGCCATCACTTGGATCTGGCGGATTAGCATACATTTTACAGAGAAAGAGATCCATTTCTAAAAATATTTATAATGTTTGCATATAAAACACAGTATCAATTTTGTAAAAATAATTTACAATAACAATATAATTATCAATCAATCAATAAAACAAGATTTATAAAGCGCGGCTAATCGCCCGCAAGGTATCCAGGAGCTGAGAGCCTTGCTGCATCGCAAGTGTTTAGTGGAGCAGCCATGTCTTGAGTCCTTTCCTGAATCCAAAACAGAGGATGAGGTGTAGAGGTGAAGGGGGGAGGCCATTTAAGGACTTCGCAGCGAGGCAGGAGAAGAGCATCCTCTGCTATTGCTTCAACAGGAGTGCGAGGGAGAGGAAGGCGGAGCACAGGTGTCTGGAGGGTTGGGGGAATTTCATGCAGTGGTTGATATATGCTGATCCTTGATTGTGAAGAGCTTTGTAGGTATGGATCAGCATCTTAAATTGGCATCTCTTCTGAATGGGGTGCCAGTGGAGCTTCTTGAGGTGGGGAGTGGTGTGGGTCCATTTGGGGAGGTTGAAGATAACTTTGGCTGCAGAATTCTGTATGTTCTGCAGTCTCTTCCACAGGTGCATGGTGATTCCTATGTAGAGTGAGTTTTCTGTAGTGCAGCTGGTTTGTGACTAGGGCTTGAGTGACGGTTTATTTGGTGTTGACAGGGAGCCATTTGTTATTGTTATTGTTAGGTAAACTTGTATAGCGCACAGCTGCCCCAGCAAAGGGGCGTCCCGGCGCTGATAGCAGTGTCGGTAGAGAGCAGGGGCTAGACTGTAGGAAATAAGTAAGTTTTGATGGCCCTACGGAAGGGTAGCAGACAGTCTAAGCGGCGAATCTGAACAGGGAGAGATTTCCACAATTTAGCGGCAAGACAGCGAAAGGACCGGCCCCCGCTCTGATGCGCTTCACCCGGGGGACCGTGACCAGAGATTGTCCAGAGGAACGCAGCAGGCGTGCGGGAACATAGGGGACCAACAAATTAGATAGAATCTCAGGGGATGAGAGTTTTAGTATTTTGAAGGCCAGACAAAGTGCCTTGAATTCGATCCTCTTGGGAACGGGTAGCCAGTGAAGGCGCCGCAAAGCACCCGTCATAGAGCAAGATCTAGGGAGCCTGAGCAGGACTCTAGCGGCTGCATTCTGAACTCGTTGAAGGCGATTCACTTTCGCCTTGTTGGCGCCTAGCATCAGAGAGTTGGCATAGTCTAGTCTAGACAAAATAGTCGCCTGTACTATCAGCTGGCGTGTGGCTGGGTCAAAGAAACCCAATATAGGCCTCAGACCCCGTAAGAGTCCAAAGCAAGTACCAGCGATCTTTTTGGTGTGCTCCTGAAACCCAAGAGTAGAGTCGAACCAGATCCCTAGGTTCTTTACCACCGGCTTAGGAGTGGGGGCTCTGCCCAAGGACGCCGGCCACCACTGCGTACTCCAGAGCCCCTTGTCGTTCCCCACCAACAGCACTTCTGACTTATTGGCGTTAAGTTGAAGGCAGTTGGTGGTCATCCAGCGTGCGACCGCTTCTAGCCCATTCCGGAACTGCATGGCGCCCCTGGAATGGTCATCAGAGAGGACCACCACCAGCTGCGTATCATCAGCATAGGAAACCATGGTCAGGCCATGGTCCCGCGCCACTCCCGCCAGGGGTTGGACGTAGAGGTTAAACAGAACAGGGCTAAGCGCCGAGCCCTGAGGAACCCCCTGCTTGATGGAATGGGCGTGAGAGAGGAAGGGGGGGGGGCAGAGACCTGAAAAGCTCTGTCAGACAGAAAGGACCGGAACCAATCCAGTGCCAGACCCACTACCCCCGCCTCCTCTAGGCGATGCAGGAGGATCTGATGGGAGACCGTGTCAAACGCGGCGCTGAGATCAAGCAGTACCAGAGCCGCAGTTTGTCCCTCATCCAGAATGGTCCGCAGGTGTTCACTCACTGCTAAGAGCGCTGTCTCTGTGCTATGACCGGGACGGAACCCATTCTGGGAGCGGTCTAAGGTACCGCTGTTGTTCAAAAACCCCGAAAGGACTTTATTAGTGTGAGCCTCAGCAATTTTAGCGAGCCAAGGCAGGAGAGAAATAGGTCGAAAATTTTCCGGCTTAGTGGGGTCCAATGAGGGTTTTTTCAGCAAGGGGATCACCCTTGCTTGCTTCCATGGCGAAGGCACCACCGCTGTGGTGAAAGAAAGGTTGATCATTTGACATAAGGGCGTGAGAAGTATAGGTAAGCAGTCTCTAAATTGGGCAGGCCTCATAGGATCCAGAGGGGAACCTGATTTGACCTTAGTGCTCAATGTAAGGAGCTCGTCCTGAGAGATATGGGGTATTACTGCCAAAGTAGCAGTAGAAGGAGAAGCTAGTGGAGCCACGAGGTCCGTGGGACATAAGGGAAAAGATTTATAGATGGCTTCTACCTTCTGAACAAAAAAGGTGGCCAGATCCTCGCATTGCTGCCCAGATGAAATCGTCGAGGTGGGGGGATCTTTCCTATTTTTAAAATCATTGAGTATTTTAAAAATGCTTTTCATAGGGTTGTTGCTGGACTTAATCTCATTAGTGAGGTAAGCCGCACGAGCCAGATGTATGGCCTTATGGTATCGTTTAATCTCCTCCTGGTACAACTTTTTAGCCGCAAGGTCGTATTCCTTTCTCCAGGCCCGTTCTAGCTTTTTGCATGTACTACGCAAAGCGGCTAGAGAGTCATTGTACCAGGGATTGGAACTCGAACGGCGACCTTTGGACCATTTAGCAGGGATAAGAGTGTCTAGTGCCTGTAGTATCCAGTCACAGAGTGCTTTATATGATTGCTCTGGGTCAGTGTCTAGAATAGGGGGACAGGATGCCAGGCGGGCAAGTAGGTCCTCTAGTTTGAGTTTATGCCAACAACGTCTGAAGGTGGCCTGGAGGTCAGTTCTGGGCACTGGCTCGGAGAGTGGGAGGGAGATGGAGACTAGGAGGTGATCGGACCAGCATACCGGGCGAGGTGTTTTGACCGTAAGAGAAGAGATGTTAGAAAAAACCGGGTCAAGTAGATGCCCAGCAGTATGGGTAGGGCCCACCACTAGCTGTCTTAATTGACAGGCAGCAAAATCAGCGAGCAGGCTGCTGATATCCGGGTCGGAGGATCGGTCAAAATGTACGTTAAGGTCACCAATAAGGCTAAAATTCGCAGCAGTCAACGCCAAGGAACTCACAGCCTCAATAATGGCTGATTTAAATTCCGAGATTGGTCCAGGGGGGCGGTAGACTAATAGGCCGGTGATAGAGGAATGTGCACTAAAGGAAATAGAAAAGCGAGCGCATTCGCACCCTGCTACATCCTCCTTAACAAATGTACAGTGGAAACGGGACTTCACTCCATGTAGTGTTTAACCAAGGAACGAACATTAAGGTGTAAGATTTTCATAATGGGTCTCGATGGGGTAGGGGGCAGAGAGGGGCAGGAGTTAAAACCACACCTGCGACAACAAAAAGGCCCTTCCACTGCGACCCCTAAGTGCAAGCTACATGGGCTTATCCGCTGGCCAATGGACATAAGAAGCTCCCTGGTATAGCTTGGCACCCCCGAATAAAAACCACCAGCATGTCTGGCGTCTGGCAGCGTCCCGGCGCAGACGGGCGCAGACGAGCTTGCCTTTGGCGCGCTCGCTGCGCGCATCCGCTGCGCTCCTGTGCCATGGGCAGCCTAAATTGTGTGTCCTGGAGCAGGGGGGTGTAAAGACTAGCCCACCTCCCCTGGAAAATGGCGGCAGTGAAACGGCAACCGGAAGTGGAAGAAAAAACCACACCGGCTGAGTCCTAGCAGTACTCCCTCCACAACAATCAGCCCTAATGGCTGCGGTGGACCGAGGAGGTGCAAAGACCACGCAGCACACTGTCACAGCAGGTAAGCACACAAGTTAAAAACGGTAAAAAAGCAGCGTTAAAATAGAATTCTAGAACAGTTAAGAGTGCGCATCAGAAGTCATAAATGTTAAAAATCAAATATTTCAGCAAGGAAACCTTAAAATAAACGTTTTAGCAAATAGATAGCAGCGCGTGAAGCAACGAGGCCGTCCGCTTCTACCGACAACTGCAGCAATTAAATGCGCTCCTGTGCCATGGGCAGCCTAAATAGTGTGTCCTGGAGCAGGGGGGTGTAAAGACTAGCCCACCTCCCCTGGAAAATGGCGGCAGTGAAACGGCAACCGGAAGTGGAAGAAAAAACCACACCGGCCGAGTCCGAGCAGTACTCCCTCCACAACAATCAGCCCTAATGGCTGCGGTGGACCGGGGAGGTGCAAAGACCACGCAGCACACTGTCACAGCAGGTAAGCACACAAGTTAAAAACAGTAAAAAAGCAGCGTTAAAATAGAATTCTAGAACAGTTAAGAGTGCGCATCAGAAGTAATAAATGTTAAAAATCAAATATTTCAGCAAGGAAACCTTAAAATAAACGTTTTAGCAAATAGATAGCAGCGTGTGAAGCAACGAGGCCGTCCGCTTGAAGATCTTACGGAGCATGCAAAGAGTGAGGAAGCAGATGGAAGAGACTGTGTTGATCTGGCTTTTCATGGTAGCTTGCTGTCCAGGATAATGCCAAGATTGCGGGCATGGTGAGTAGGCGTACATAAGGGTCCTACTTGGGATGGCCAATAGGAGTTGTTCTATAACAAGGTGTTGTTTCCGAAGATCAGCGCTTCCGTCTTGTCTGTGTTGAGATTTAGGCAGTTGTCTTTCATCAAGTAGGCTACACTCGTCATGCACCTGCGGAAGTTGGTAATCGTGGTTTTCTGATAGTGAGAGGATGAGCTGGGTGTCGTCTGCTTAAGATATGATCTTTAGTCCATGGGTTCTGACAATATTGGTGATGGGATCATGTAGGTGTTGAACAGTGTAGGACTGAGGGGCGAGCCTTGAGGAATACTGCAGATGGTGTTTTTGGATTCAGAGGTGAAAGGTGGTAGGTGGAATTTTCTGAGTTCTTCCAGTGAGGAAGGAGGCGATCCATTGGATTGCATCCCCTTGGATTCCGATGTGATGAAGCCTTTTGACAAGGGTGTGGCGGGACACTGTGTCAAATGTTGCTGAGAGGTTGAGGAGGATCAGGCCTGCCATTTCTCCCCAGTAAAGGAGGATTCCGATGTCATCGGTGGAAGGAAGATACCGTCCTAAATGCCCCTATGACAATCTCACTACACAACATTAGGCAACATTTGTTGGCCCTAAGATTTTTACAACAACTTGGCTCTGTTGAAATATGTTTTATTGTTTAGAGCTATATTAGATGTGCATTGATTTTTAGGCTCAAATGTGCAAACTGACCTTTGTTGTTCCATTTTCCCTGTCATTGTTAACAATTTAAAGATTTTTTTAATCTAAATTGATGTATTGTTTTTAGGGTGAGACACTACTGTATTTTATTCTTGAAGTGTTGGTAATGTTTTATGATGTGAGAGGTATTTATTGTCTTTTTTTAATCTAAATTAGACCAAAATAAAGAATTCTGACTGACTGACAACCAAAATCAGCTTTGCTCTCAACATTACCGAGTTACCTCCACTCAGACATTAAGGGGCTCATTATGATGGCGGGCGGACATCAGTCCGCCCGCCATCATAACGGTGATGGAACCGCCCGCCAGACGTGTGGCGGTCCTACCAGCCCAATTAGGATGCGCCCGCCAGTATGGCAAGCGCATCCAGGCCTTTTAACATTGCGAGCGGTGCTGCTCGCTGCAGCACCGTTCGCAATACCAAAATGCCACAATGTGCATTCCCATGCACAACGTGGCAGGCACCACACTGTGCCTGCCACCTTGTGCATGGGAATGCAGGGGGTAACATTGTTACCCCCCCCAGTGCAACCCCCACACACAGAGGGGGCCTGCAACGGGCCCCCAAAGCCAGTCTCCGCCTGTCCTTTTGCGGCGGGATATCCGCCGCAAAAAGACAGGCGGAAGGGCACATCATAATCATTACGGCGGTGCCTGCACGACACCGCCACAATGTTGCCCTGGTTCCGGGTTCCGCAAGGCGGGTGTAAAAGGACTGCCTTGCAGGACCATGGCGGACGGACTTTCCGTCCGCCGCGGTACCTTCATGATTCCCACCGCCATCCTAATTTGGCAGTGGGAATTTTCACTGTGATGGCGGAAGGACCGCCACCGCCGGCCCGGCGGTGGCGGTCCTTCCGCCATCATAATGAGCCCCTAAGTTCCTGTATCATTTTGTTATTGTATCGGGTCCTGATGAAGGTGGTAGGAAAATTAGGGTGAGCCACTGAAACACACGTCAACGTCTTTTAATTTGCCTGCTGCTTGTGGCCACATAAGGAGGAAAGAACACATTCCATCTCCTTGATGCTTGGACTATGAGTATACAGCTGAGGCCTTGATTTTATCTAAGGAATCAAGGGCTAATTCACAAAGAGCCTCTGCACTGGTGGCGGAGGCCCTGCAGTCGTGGCGGGAGCCCAGTAATGTGTAACTGCAGTACTGAGGTCCTGCCACAACCGCGGGGCCTCCGCCACAAGTGTGGAGGCACTTTGTGAATCTGTCCCTTAATGTTTATTTGGAGTAACTCCTTAATCTTAGGGGCAAAGCTGACTTTGGTTTATTATATTCAGAAATTATGTATGATTTATGACTAACTGTTTTCTGTTTTCATCAATGAATTTGGAGTAAATAAAATGATGAATTGAGTAAGATTATCATCTTGATTATTAATTAGGTGTTTGGGCTTAGAAGAGTTGTGTTTTGGTTTTCATGATATACCCCTGGCAGGACATCTGCGGCAGGACAAGACCTTTGACAGGCTTGCCACCCAATTTTATTGGCCCCGGATGAAGACAGCCTCAGATGCATTCTGCAGGTCATGTCCCACCTGCCTGGCCAGTGAGAAGTCAGGGAAAAAGCTAAAGACTCCCCTGGCTCCCTTACATGCTTTTGAAAGGGTGGGTGTCAACATTGTTGGGCTCCTGAACCCCAAAACTCCCTGAGGCAATAGGTTTATCCTGGTTGTGATGGACCATGCCAAACGTCACCCAGAGGCTATACCTCTGAGGATTGTGATTGCACCTGCTGTAGCTACAGTCTTGATGGGGAGTTTTACGCAATTGGGGTTCCTCAAAGAAGTACTGTCTGACAGAGACACAAGCTTCATGTCCGCATACATGAAGTCAATGTGGGATGAGTGTGCTGTGAATTTTAAGGTCTCCACCCCCTATCACTATCAGACTAATGGGCGTATTGTGAGGTTCAAGAAGACCCTAAGAAGCATGATTATGGGCCTGCTTGAGCCCATGAGGCAGAAGTGGCATGTCCTCTTACCATGTTTCCTTTTGCCTACAGGGAAGAACCACACAAGGGTGTTGGGTTTAGCCCACTTGAGCAGCTCTATGGTCGTCACCCTGTTAGGGAACCTCTCAATCTGGCAAAGGAGGGGTGGGAGCAAGCTCCCAGGAAGCCCCGCAGGACATAGTTAGTAACATGCTGACTCTCAGAAACCAGATGCAAAGGTTCTGGAAGAAGGCCTCTGAGAATGCATAAGCCAGCCAGGGGGTAATGAAACTCTGGCACGACCAGAAGGACACTCTAGTTGAGTTTCAGTTGGGACAAAAGATGTGGGTGATGGAGCCAGTAGAGCACAGGGCCCTCCAAGACTCCTGGCCAGGGTATTAAAAGGTGTAGGAGAGAATAAAGGAGGTCACCAACCTGGTGGGTCTCAAGACCCCAAGAACCTCTTAAACAAACTCCATGTCAGTCACCTCAAACCCCATTTTGAGAGGTCTGAAGTCACCATGCTCCTGGTAACAGATGATGCAGTTAAAGAGGAGAATGAGCATTTTGCTGACCTCCTATCTTCCAAGGAGCAGGATGGGTCAGTGAGTAGATGCCAACCTCTCTCATACCCTTACTACAAAACAGCAGAAGGACTCTCGCCAGTTGTTGGGGCAGTTTACCTCTATGTTCTCCCTCACCACTGGGCTTATACATTTGTGTATCCATGCTATTAACACACGGAGACAGTATGCCTGTGAAAAACAAAATATATAGGCTATTTGATGAGGTGAGAGCTAGGTTTAAGGAGGAGGTCTCCAACATCCTTGAACTGGGGGTGAGTGAGCGCTCCAACATTCCCTGGTCCAGCCCAGTAGTGCTGGTACCAAAAGCGGCCCCTCTAGGTGCTGCCACAAAAGTGAGGTTCTGTGTGGACTATAGAGGTCTCAACTCAGTCAACAAGATTAATGCTCATCTCATCCCCGAGTTGATGAGCTCATTGATCGGTTAGGGGCTGCCAAGTTTCTAAGCACTTTCAACCTGACTTCTGCATACTGGCAGATTGTCCTGACTGTGGAGCTAAAGAGCGATCTGCCTTCTCTACCCCAGAGGGTCATTTCCAATTTAGGGTGATGCCCTTTGAATTGATGAATGACCCTGCCACCTGTCAGAGGTTGGTAAACAGAGTCCTGGCTGGGATAGACGCCTTCAGTGTGGCCTACCTTGATGGATCTATGGTTCCAGTTCAGAGGATCAGCTGTTCTACCTTCAGGAGGTGCTTCAGGTTCTTCAACCAGTAGGCCTGCCTATCAAGTCCAGCAAGTGCATCAAGGCCACCAAGTGCCAAATAAGGCAGGAATCTGTGGTCTATCTGGGACATCAGTTGGGCTGGGGTAAGGTGCAGCCCCTCCAGGCCAAGATTGACAGTATCCTGGCATGGGAAACCCCCAAACCTTTAGCACCACTTCCAAGAGTCCATGACTGGGTGGGCACCACTTGGAGGGCAGAACTGACTTCAGACAGGGTGCGGGTGCAGGATTCAAGTTGTTGGAGCATTTTGTGTCCCTGTAGCTCATAACAGGGGGCCAGCCAACCAGCCCTCTGGCAGTCCTGGGTTAAGCAGCAAGGTAGTCCTTTGAAGGTTAAAGGTAGGCTTCCAGCAACAGAGCAGTCCTCTGAAGTACAAAGTAGGCCTCAAGCATCATGTCAGTTCTCTGAAGTGCAGGGCAGGCCTTCTGAGTGCCCCCCTACTTCCAAGAGTGAGTCTGAGGCTCTACTTTTATATCTACTATACTATACTATACTATATATACTTTGAAGTGGAAGAAACATCTGGAGTTTTTCCCGCACAGACGGTTCTGGAAATTCTTTCCTCCCTGCACAATCTCTAAGAGGCCTGAGATGACAAAAGGCTAGTGTGAAGGAATTTGTGAATGTGATGAGACAGCTCCTTTAAAATGTAAGTGGAGCAAGGAACAACTCCACCCGCACATCCTGGCAGGACGGCTCATCCTAGCAACATCCTTTGTCTCACTGTCTAGGAGGAATGCACAAAGGCCAACTGCCATGTTAATCACAGGCAAGTGACCCAGGACATATGCTGAAGGCACCAAATGTTAGGACAAGAAAATGCAAACTTTCTAAAAATTGCATTTTCAGAATTGTGACTTAAAATCCGACTTTACAATGTAAGATGATTTTAAATTGCAATTCTTCAGATACCAAACATAACATTTCTACCTTTTCTCAAGCAGAAGTGATTACTTATTTCATGTAATAATGTAACCCATTGTTATCCTATGGGAAAGCTAAGCCTCACAATAGTGAAAAACGAATTTAAGAGTTTTTCACTACCAAGACAAATAAAACTTAAAAGTACGTCCATACCTTAAGAATGACATGTGTGTATTAAAAATTGAGTTTTAGGCCTGGAAGAAGGTTTATTTTGTAGGTCGAATTGGCAGTTTATAATTGCACACAGGCTGCATTGGCAGGCCTGAGACCTGTTTTTAAGGCTACTTAAGTAGGTGGCACAATAAGTGCTGCAGACCCAGTAGTAACTTTTCATTTACAGGCCCTGAGTACATGTTGTATCACTTTAGTAGGGACTTGTAAGTAAATTAAATGTGGTGTAGTCCAATTTTACCATGTTTAAGGAGTGAGTACAAGCACTTTAGCACTGTTAAGTAGTGGTAAAGTGCAGAGAGTCCTAAAGCAAACAAAAATTAATTCAACAAACAGAAGGCGAGCAGACAAAAAGTCTGGGTGAAGACCACCATAAGACTAACAGATCTAACAAATGGTACATTTGCCCCTTTATGTTTTGGACTCATGTCTCCTTTCTTAATGTTCTAGTCTAGAAGACCTATTTGTCTCTTCAAGGTGTTCCACATTCTGTCAGTTATGGAGGATTGTAACCCTCCTAACTGCTGGTGTGCGGGTTTCCCATTAAAGGCACATTTTATCTTATTTCTGGCAAGAAGCTATCACATTTTCCTACATTGTGAAAAGCAGCTCTGCTGAAACTCTCAGTTTCTGGCCATCTCCTTCCTGCTGCTAACAAGCCATCCAAGAGGTTAGGAGAATCGAGGGAGTCTAACAAGAACAGGGGCGGCTTCTCCACTAGCGCAGAGGAGCGTCGCCTCACTGCTTTCTCGCAGTGCGAGAAAGCCAAAACATAAAATGGTAATAACTTTTGGTTATTACCATTTTATGTTTCTTTCCACATTGCGGGCGGGCGGGTGGAGCTGCCCGGGCAGGGCAGGAGTGGCTTGCCCACTCCTGAGTATGCATGGCTGGTTTGGTCGGCCCTCTCAAATCATGCGCACTCTGAACTTCTCCATGCAGGCTGCATTGCTGCCTACATGGAGAACATGCCATCCCCTACAGCCCCTGGCTGGGTGGCGTCCCGACCAATCACAACGCTCCAGTGGAGCGTTGTGATTGGCTATGGGGAGGGGAGGGAGGCTGCTTACTTCCTGTTCCTGCCGGAGGCAGGAGAGCAGGAGCAGTGAAGACGCGGGACCCGGGCGGGCAGAAAGGTTGGTTTTAATTTTTTTTAAATTATTGACCCACCCTCCCCGTGCCACCCCCCCTTGTGACCCCAAACCCGCCCCCCCACCCGGCGTGACCCCGCGCCCACTCCCCCATCTGTGAGCCATGCCAGCCATGACTGAACAAGAATCTCACCCATTCAGGTCCACCGCAACGCGGTCAGATGAGGGCAATTGATTATCTAAAAGCCATCATGTCACCGACCATTCACTGCCTCAAATGTTTATGTCCTTCTCCAAAAGGACTGGAGGCTGAACACCCACATGGTTTGTGGCCAAGGGTGTGAATTTGAATTTCGACTCTGGATATTCTCTGTTGATAAGAAAGCTATTTCAAGTGCACACTGTACACAATAGCGCAATGGACCTGCACGCACACCGCATGATGCATGATACAAGACAACAGTATCAGCAACTAGAGTGCATAGAATTCGAACTACTCAGCAGGAACATCACTTGTTTGGTGGCCATATTTTATTAATGGGTGCCATCTCAAGCCATAATTAAAGGAGCAGCACTTCAAAATAAAGTTCAGAAAAAGAAAGGTATTTCTTCATTGATCATTACTTAATTTAACCCACGGAGTTAGAATTAATTCTGAAAGCCCACTTGCTTGTTCAATTACTGTGTATTCCAAAGCATGTTTGACCACTTGGTGAGGCCTACTTTAGCTGGAGAATGGTTTATCTTTTTGTATACATCACCACATATTCACCTCACTGCTCAATGTGCATCATCCAGATCTGTGATATATCACTCTGATATCCTCGTGCATATTTTTCAAATGAAAGAATTTATAAAACTATTCAAATAAATGCAGTGTGGAAACCAACCACCATTTTTAAATGAACAAGGGCAACAGTCTATGAAATGGGATAAGTGAATGAGATTGTCTAAAAACAAGTTGATGGCAATTGAAGGGCATGCATTGACTTGGTAATTCTTTTAGAACTTGAAGGAGTGGAGTGTTACAGCATCTTCCACCTGTCCCAGAACCTCAAGGAACTGCCCCACAAAGCACTTGATATTCTGAAACAGTGTTTCACTATAGAGCCTCATATTACAATGGAGAGATATAATTTTTTCACACTCATCAATTAATGGATGAATCAATTGAGTCTTATGTTTCATCTTTATTAATCTTGGGTGCTACATGTGATTTTGGTAACATAATCATACATATAAGACCAAATAATAATAAGGTCTTCCAATATGAAAATTCATAAGCTACTGCTTAGGCCTTGCAATCCCTCATTGAAAGATACAAAACATACTACGAAGGGTGTCAGATGTTCCATTTCTTCATTTAAGGCATTGAAGCACACAGGTAATTGAGTGATTGCTGAGAGATATGAGAATCAGCATGCCACTGATCCTTCACTGCCTCAAACATCTGCATCCTTGTCACAGAGGGCTGGATGCTGGACACATGGTTTGTGGCCTTGGTTAGGAGGGCTCAAGAGAGGGGTCCCAGCTGGCCCATATCACTGATAATCTGTGCTATCATATCTCTATTTTAATATATTTGCACATACATATTCACTTCATGTACCTTGTAGTGCAATCCAGTGGAGAGAGAACAAAGTGCCATTTTCATCTGCAGTGGGATGGTCGATTCACCCTGTGGCCACAGTGAGGATGGCTGGCTGTTACAGTGTGCGCTTGATCACCTGAGTGAAACTGCTGCAATACTGAAGGCCACTTCCCCTGCATATGAAGGTTGCCCACCTCCAGGCAATCTGCTGTCATTGGAAGCCTACCCTGCAAGATGGGCTCTGTTAGGGCCTCCACCACTCTTGGTGTCAAAGTGTCCTCAGAGTCATTAATTGGTTTTTACCTACATCACCTATTGCTATGGTGCAGTCATAGGCGTGGCCAACAGCCATGTTCAAAGTTCCTCCGCTAGTCAATGTATCTTTGCTCTGGTCCAGAGAATATAGGATTCTGATATATCCAGAGTTTTTTTGGGCTCAGGCACCTTCATATAAGCTGACTTGCGATTCAGGCGATCCAGCTAGCCAAGATGAAGTTAGATGCAGATCGGAGTGACAGGAGCTCCACAATCAGCTGTCTGCCATCTTCCCCGGCCAGGCCAGGCCCCATCCCCAGGTATCAAATAGTTTTTAAGACAAATGTTCTCCATATTATCTAACTGTTTTTCTAGATTGATGTAGAAAACGGCAGGGAAAGTATGCCTTATTTGCAATTCATGATCCTGTTCAGACACCTGTAAAACTTCTTCAGTGGAACAGGAATTCAATTCAATTCCCAAAAATCTCACGTTTCTACACACAACCTTTTATGTACTACACATTATAAGGGGTGCGCGTCTGTCTTTGGCAGTCACGTCAGGCTCAAAAAATATAAACTCAATGGAATGCTTCTAAAAAGCCAGTGCTCACATTAGGCTTTGGTAAATCTTCCCTTTGTGAGCCATCTCACCAAATGATTATTTCATAATAATGGCGTAAGCACATTGGAATCCACCATGACTCACAGACCACACCATAGCACTTCAATAGTGCAAGAAGGAAGCTTCAACTCATCAACATCACTGACACCCAATCTGGTGACATCTTGCACCACTAACACCATGCCTTTCATGTTCATCATCCACATCCCCAGTAGCATTCTCATTTAATTAAGCAGCACTGTTTTTGGATGGATTCTTCCTTCACAAACCACCCAAAAACTCTGTGGAACCGAAATCTTTACAACATGATCACAATGTACTTTAGCAAACTGCCCTCATTACTACAGACTTTGCAATCTCTTCCTAGACCACTACACCCAATAAGTAAAGACATATGGAATCCACTGCCATATCTATAACAGAACGGCTATCCTTCCACTTACTTACCTTTGGCAGCTTAAGGTGCTTTCAGTTTGCCAAGGAGGCCACCTACTTCCCAAGTTCTATTTTCTCCTTTCTGTCATTAATTGTTTTGACCCAAGAAAGCCATCATTCAGTTGTCCTGACAATAGAAATAACCTTTTCTAAACTTGAGTGACTTTTTATCCACAATCATTCCTGAATTGTCTTTCCATTAGTGTGGACCATCAAGTGATCCCTCAATATTTTGTTGCTAAACTCTGCAGAGCAGTTAAAGCTCACTGAAAAATTAATTTCCCTCCTGTGCTCTGGTGCACATTTATTATCTCTCTTACACCACATTGATGTGTGGTTTAAAGAATTTAACTAAAAAGTCAATTTTTCAGTATTATTTCAATCTCTCTTCCCTGTAAAGGGTACAGCTGTAGAAAGAGTTCTAAATAGTTCTTCCCCTTCAGACCCAACCCAATGTTATAAAATATGCTTGCTGCACTATTCACAGCTTATTTGCATCAATGGCAATCAGGTAGATTAAAAACTTCTCTTGTCACATTTTTTGATATTTTGGGAGGCATATAACATTGCTGCTGCCTTTTTATATATGAAGTAAATAGTGCATAAAGGTTGAGTAGAAGTGTAATCCAGGTGATAGTGCACGGTATCAATAAACAGAGGTGCTTATTTACAAGAAACTGGCGCATCGCTTCGTTAAAGCAGCAATGCACTAGTTTCCTTGCACCTGTGAGAGAAACCCTTGCGCCACCATGGATGCGCCGTATTTACAATATGGCGTACCATGGTGCAAGGATTGACGGATGGATCAGAAATTCTGATGTATCTGTCGGCACAAAACCCGCGCATTGCTGGAGTTGTGTCGTAAGCCTTATGCAACTCCAGCAATGCATGGGGGAGGCCTATACTTATTGCACTGCATCACTCCTTACGCCTGCTCTAAGCAGGCGTAAGGTTTTGACGCACTTGCATCCTGAAGTGGCGCAGTGAAATCTTGTAGATTTCACTGCGTCACTTCTACAAGGCTTTCTGGCATGGGAATGACCACCCTGCATACATCATACCTGACACAGTTATAATGTGGCGCAGGGGTGTACAAGCTGACGCATCTGCCTAGATGCGCCACTTTGTAGATAGGCCGCAACCTGGTGCATTGTTTGCACTGCCGCTGCGTCACAAAAAGTAACGCAACAGTGGCGCAAAAGTGTTGCAAGGGGCTAGTAAATTAGACCCTGAATGTCTAATTGATACCTTCACTGTCAGTCTTCAAAAAAGGAGTCAAAACCTTGCTCTTCGACTAAGACCCACGAGACCTCAGCGCCTGGATACCCCACAGGGGTGGTTGATTGATTGATTGATATCCTAATTGAGCTGAAGAATATTGCATGTGTATTGTAGAGTATCATTCTTAAAACACTCAAAACAAAACAAAAGGATCCCTTTTGTGCTGTATATTCCTAGGTCATCTATGATCAAACAGAGTGCACTGAACCGAAATTATACCAAAAAATGTATACATCTGAGTCTGACAAAAAACAAAATATTGTTTCCTCTATGTATATTCAAAAGGTATTTATTATAAGAATATGGCTTACTGCATACATAAAATACATATTTCATATTGATCCATGATAAAAAAGGAATTATATAAATTCCAAAATTATTATACAATGTCCTAATTCACTACAATATACATATACAAAGTACATTTGTAAAATCAATTCACATAACACACATAAAAAAAAAAATCTTTTACATATGGATCTGCATCACATAAATATTCTGAGACTTTTATTCAAACTTCTCATATACATATTGTAATGGAACTAGTGGTGACGCTGCGTTTCGGCCGATTATCTGATCAATCACCGCCTTCTTCAGGACAAATTCATATCAAAAGATTTTTCTTAAAACACATTTAAAAACAATGATTAATCTAGGAAATAAAAACAAATAAAAACACCTCATTAGGTACGTGTCATGACTACATCTATTACTCTGTTCAGTTCATACAATTGACATAGTGGGTTTATACCCAGCGTTTAAATTGTATCTTGTATGCATTTAAAGCTGATGTTCCTAAAATAAAGAATCCTGTAAGAGAATGCGTTGCGCGCCAATATTAACTAATTATTGCTCACCATCTGGGCCTGGGTCACACTCACTTCCACCCACCGGAAGCCTTTCAAAATTATTTATGTTTATGCTTCTCCTGTATTCATAGGTTTATTTAGATGAAGCCCCGTTTTGAGAGTCTCAACCTGTGAATAATATGAGACCATCAGTCTAATAGATCATTATAGTCTGCACTGATTATATATCCTACACGTCCCCATTATAGGGGCCATATGAGACACTTACTTTGTTGAGAACGATACAGGTTCACAGGTGAGAATATCAATGTAAGGAGGACGACGCCGGGGCGGACCGGAAGTGGAGAAAGGTTGCGACGCCTCAATGCGGACCGGAAGCCGGCAGCGGTCTAGCAGTGACTCAGGCGAGTGGGGAGGAGACCGTGACGAAGGCGGAAGAGGGCTGCACAAAAGACGCGGAGGAGCAGGAGACGGTGAGAGGTATCGGAGGAAGAGGGACGGTGAGCTTGAAGGACAGCAGTAAAGCGGAGGAAGGCGAGAGCGAGGAGGAGCAGATGAGACGAGGACAGAGGAGTGTATTGTACACCGCTAACAAACCCGGTGGGCCGGAGGAAGGAGAAGACGCCCCGGGTCCCGCTGCCACGGTCCTAGAGACGGGCCGTGGCCCAAGGCAAGTGTCCCTCTGGGGATCGTTCTGGTGGGGGAGGTGGGGAGGCGTGGGGAGGTAGGGCACTGGAGTGGTGGAGGTTCCTTTGATAAAAAACCCACACGAACCCTCCCCGCACATACGTCTTGGTGACGGTAGCACAAAGCCAACCCTACACAAAAGCACAGTTATTGACCCCGGCCTGTTTTGTATTCTTTTCTTTCCCTGCCCTCCGAGTGAGTCCAAGCAAGCGTGCAAGAAACCCAGGAGGATCCCGGCCCATCCAACCCCGACATCCCGGAGCCAGAAACCGAAAAGAGAAGCTGTCTCAAACCTTCTTTTTGTGTTATTCCTTTGGTTGACCATTTTTTACCCGAAATCCCTTACAATCCTTACCCACGTAACACCTGAAGAAAATAAAATAAAGATATCACGTATACCATAATACGGCATCTTGTGGTCCATCACACCCCGGTGACGCTAACACCCTTACAATCAATATTGCTTCTCTCTGTTGTTCTTGTATTTGTCACCTGTAGAAAACCCATATATAGTATGATCACTGAACCAATATGATCACTCTACCAGTATGCAAGAGATATCAATTCCTACTGGGATTTACAACAGGATGTATTTGTTCACACACCCTTAAAATCTTTAGAAAGTCTTAATTGTTCTTGGATGTTGAGTGGTCCTATTATGTCCTTTAGAACCCTCGTCTACTATCCGATGGACGACGAACTCTGGTCTTCTATGATCCAGGGTTACCTTCATGGATTGTATACCTACTTGTTAATTGGGCATTGTTCTATGTGCTGCGCTCTGCTTATTATCTATTCGGTCATATCTAGAACCTAAATATTCTATCATAGTAGTATTATTTGCATATAATTTGACTGCTATTATTTATGCCGTATTGTTCATCTGGACAAACAGGAGTGGTTACCCGGCTGTATATTAAGGGTACCCCTCTGTTTAAATGTGGGTCACGTTAGCTCCATGTTTTTATTGACATCAATAAGGGCAATGTATTATCCCATCTCGTTTATCTTAGTATTAATTCTACATTATGGCACAATAGTCTAACCGTTATGTATTAAAACCCCATGTAATGGCTTGTTATTTCCAATGCAACATGAAGCTAAGTGAAGATACATAATCTTCAGGTGCTGTTACCCAGTTATCTTAAAATGCCACAAACGTGCATGCTTACCTCCTCGGCAGAGCGTTGTTCTGAAGTTTTGAATTCTATGGTTTCCGAGCCGATAAATGTGAGTGTATAAATACACATCTGGTAGTACGCACGTAAGGATACGTGCTCAAGAGAACACGGGAGCCACTATAGAATCAGGCCAGGGAGCTCCTTTTGGCACTACTCTTGATAAATCTTTATAAATCTTTAATGTGCCCCATATTATTTGTTAACCCTATCTAATTTTTCACATGCCATTATTGATAACAGTAAAACCTTAGCCAAAAGCGAGGTCTCTTTCGGATCAATAATTACAGGGATATGCACCCCTCTTCGAAGGAATTCCCAAAATTGGTGGCCATTTTAAATGTATCTCCAATCTTAATACCGGCCATCTTTAAATATAATAAAGCAAAAATGGATCACTGTTTAAAATGTCCTGTGACATTTTAGGTGCAGAGACAGAATATCGAGTTGGAAATGTCGACATACACAAATATCGAGTTGGAGATATCGTGATGTAGAAATATCGACAGCAAAAATATCGTGGTCAAGAATATCGACTTGGTGGTAAGAAATATCGATTTTGAAAATATCGAAGTCATTAATATTGTTTGCAAAAATATAGTTGTTTAAAATATCGATGTTTTTTTTAGTGTTATGCATTTTAGTATGTATTTTAAAAGTATGTGATCTATTTTTTGTATAAGTATTGCTTTTGTTTTTTCATATATGTGTTACATTTTTAGTAGTTATTAATTGTATTTTAATTACATTTTGCGTTTTTTAGTTCTGTAGCGGGTTGTGGGTTTATAGGGGAATAGGGTGGGAAGGAATTTAATTATAATAAATTAATTATTATTTTTTATTTATTAGTGTTTATTTAATTTAGATTTTATAGTGTTAATTGTGAGAATTAATTTATTATTAATTGGTTGTTAATTAGTATTAATTAATTAATTGGTAAATATGTTAATTGTGTTATTTTTTTGGGAGCGGGTTGTGGGTTTATAGGGGAATAGGGTGTGAAGTAATTCAAGTAAAATACATCTATTTATATTTTTTATTTATTATTATTTATTTAATTTATATTTTATACTGTTAATTTTGGGAATTAATGTATTATTAATTATCTATTAATTGCTTGTTAATTATTAATAATTAATTAATTAATTGGTAATTAATTATGTTAATTGTGACATTTTTTTAGGAGCGGGTGGTGGGGTTTATAGGGGAATAGGGTGAGAAGTAATTTATTTATAATGATTATTAATTATTTGTTAATCAATGCTCATTAATTAAATAAAATTTAAATATGGCAATTGTGTAATTAATTTTAGATGTGAGTTGTGGGGTTTATAGTGGGGAAGGGTGGGAAGTAAATCATTTTAAATTAATTACTAAGTTGTTGTTAATTTATTAATGGAAATTGTGTAATGATTTTTAGGTGTGTGTTTTGGTGTTTATTGGGGTAGAGGGAGGAAAGTAATTTATGTTTAATTAATTAATAATTAGTTGATCATTAATATTAATTCATTAATTGATAAATATTTATGGTAATTGTTTATTTTTATTTTGTGTGCGGATTTTGGGTTTATACGGGTAACGTTTGGTGAGTAAATGAACTTTTACCTGTTTTAATTTGTTTTTAATTAATAATATTTGTTTAATTGATAATTAATTATGTTAATTATGAAGGTACACTTTTTTTAAAATTTAGATGTGTGTTGTGACTTGTGTGGTGTTATATGGTAGGAAATAAATAAGATTAAATTTATGTAACAATTAAAGTTTTTGATTAAAATTAATTTCTATAAAAAATAGTTCTTTGTAAATTATTTTTCAATTTTTAAAAAATAATCTTTGTAGGTAATTTTTAGATTTTTTTAACATTATAATATGTTTCTATCTTTTGTAATTTTCAATATTTTTATATATGTTTTCTTTTTTTGTTTTTTAACATCTTTTGTGTTGTAGTTGATATTTTGTTTTGTTAATTTCCTCTCTGCTATCCAACACTTTCCCTACTGTTGCACTAACTGGAGTAGGAATAGTATTTTTTACCCCTCCGCTATACAACACTTTCCCTACTGTTGTACTCACTGGAGTGGGAATAGTAATTTTTACCCCTCCGCTATCCAACATTTTCTCTACTGTTGCACTCACTGGAGTGGGAATAGTAATTTTTACCCCTCCGCTATCCAACACTTTCCCTACTGTTGCACTCACTGGAGTGGGAATAGTAATTTTTACCCCTCTGCTATACAACACTTTCGCTACTGTTGCACTCACTGGAGTGGGAATAGTAATTTTTTCCCCTCCGCTATCCAACACTTTCCCTACTGTTGCACTCACTGGAGTGGGAATAGTAATTTTTACCTCTCCGCTATCCAACACTTTCCCTACTGTTGCACTCACTGGAGTGGGAATAGTAATTTTTACCCCTCCGCTATCCAACACTTTCCCTACTGTTGCACTCACTGGAGTGGGAATAGTAATTTTTACCCCTCCGCTATCCAACACTTTCCCTACTGTTGCACTCACTGGAGTGGGAATAGTAATTTTTACCCATCCGCTATCCAACACTTTCCCTACTGTTGCACTCACTGGAGTGGGAATAGTAATTTTTTCCCCTCCGCTATACAACACTTTCCCTACTGTTGCAATCACTGGAGTGGGAATAGTAATTTTTACCTCTCCGCTACCCAACACTTTCCCTATTGTTGCACTCACTGGAGTGGGAATAGTAATTTTTACCTATCCGCTATCCAACACTTTCCCTACTGTTGCACTCACAGGAGTGGGAATAGTAATTTTTATCCCTCCGCTATCCAACATTTTCCCTACTGTTGCACTCACTGGAGTGGGAATAGTGGGGCCGATTACGATGGCGGGCGGATCGCCACCGCCGTGCCGGCGGTGGCTTCCGCCGGCCTGGCGGGTGCTGTTTTGCCTACCACGGTCGCGATTCCCCGACCGCCATATTACGATGGGCAGACATTGCCCAAATCCCTACCGCCGCGGTGTTTTTAGTTCCGCCAGTAGTTTGGTTCTGCGACGAGGGCGGACGTAGCCAATAGCGGGAGACGTGCAGAATGACGTGTAGACCGCCGTCTGAATCACAATGCCTCAAATAGGCAATCGGACCGCAACAGAGAAACCACCCATTGAAACACGGCGGAAGCAATACTGCGGCGGAAAACGGGAATCACAGAAAACTCCACGCGTTCGCTACCGCTATGGATCCTGCTCTACAAGCCCTACCACTGCTGTTCCTGATCCGCGATCAACAAAGACGACGTCGCCGTCGACAACACCGCAGGTACGTCAATGACACACATCTGCATACAACACCAACACACAACACCTGACCTGTAAATGGCCTCCTGTCCACAATAGACATTCTGTTGGTCACAGGACCATATCCACCAGTGTCTTCATAAGGTGCTGCAAATCGTGAAACCACACCTCCGCATCGGGGTCATCCATCAACAACGTCATCACCGCATCATCCCGGTCACGTCACCGCAGCGGTGAAGACGCGGGAAAAGTTCTGCACAATCTAGTAGGCAGGTCCAGCGGCACGCATGGGCAGTCTCAGGGACGTGTAAGGATTGTGTTGGCCCTGGGCCAAATGTATATTGTGTGCCTCTGTTGGTAGCAGCTGTCATTACCTGATACCATCACAGCTCCTACCATCCCACCCTGTTCAACATCAAAATGTGTGCCCATCTGATATTCAGGGATAGTGATGTATGTGAACAAATTCATAGGTGTATTGTGGCAAAACAACACCTGCATAGTAATGCCAAATAGGTGCTTGTGGTGTTAAACCCCCTTCCTGCTAGTGCCAAGATGAGTATTAGGGGGCAAAACAACACCTGCATAGTTATGCCAAATAGGTGCTTGTGGTGTGAAACCCCCTTCCTGCCACTGCCAAGATGAGTATTAGGGGGCAAACCCCACCTGCATAGTAATGCCAAAAAGGTGCTTGTGGTGTTAAACCCCCTTCCTGCCACTGCCAAGATGAGTATTAGGGGGCAAACCCCACCTGCATAGTAATGCCAAAAAGGTGCTTGTGGTGTTAAACCCCCTTCATGCTAGAACCAAGATGAGTATTAGGGGGCAAAACAACACCTGCATAGTAATGCCAAAAAGGTGCTTGTGGTGTTAAACCCCCTTCCTGCCACTGCCAAGATGAGTATTAGGGGCAAACCCCACCTGCATAGTAATGCCAAAAGGTGCTTGTGGTGTTAAACCCCTTCATGCTAGTGCCAAGATGAGTATTAGGGGGCAAACCCCACCTGCATAGTAATGCCAAAAGGTGCTTGTGGTGTTAAACCCCCTTCATTCTAGTGCCAAGATGAATATTAGGGGGCAAACCCCACCTGGAACATACACGTGTGTAGTTGGCATGTTCAGGGCCACATACACCTCAACACCACTGACAAGGATAGGCCAAGCACACTGTGTGACCACTCAACTGCACACATCCAAATATACCCATGTGAGTATGAAGACAGGCCTACACAAGATTACCACACACACACACTGCTGTTCACACATCCAAACACATCACACAGACATCACCAACTTTGGACACCCCGCAAGTTAGACTGTGTGTAGAATTCACCTCTATTGTGGTATAGCCCCCTAACATGACATGTGTACAATCATACTAAAATCAACAGCGAATGATGATTGCAAGAGTACATCAACACCAACAAACATCATTGCACCCCCAAACCTCAGAGTCAAGCAGACCAAAAGTGTGTGTTACGTTTGCCAAACAATGACAAAGTGAATGAAGTAAATGGCAATGTGGAAGTGCCATGCAGAGCATGTGGCACATTTATCCATACCCACACATTAAAAGGTTTAATTAAGCAAGGGCAGTAACAAACTATACAACAGGAGTAACAGTGTTTATTGCAAAATATCCAGATAGGCACAAAAATTCAAACAAATAAAAGGCCATTGGCCAGTCCACAGTTCAAACAATGCACATGTGTGCATGAAAATGTTTACAGTGAATATGTAACACTGTACACTGCCATGTGAATGACCAAAGCACCAGGGATATCAAAGCTCAGTCCAGGCACCGCTGTGGGAGAGATGGGTATGGGAGGGGGTCTTTGCCTCAGACTTGCCTGTCAGTTGGACTGGGAGGTGGCTGATTGTCGTGGCCAGTGGCGAACTGGACCTGGGAGAGAGAGGATCATCAGAGTCAGAGACAGCAGTGGCTGTGGCAGGCGTAGGGCTGCTTCGACTGGGTGGCATGGTGGCACGTGGAGGCAGAGAGATGCTGCCGTGAGACACAGAGGCAGTAGTGGCTGTGGCAGGTGTAGGGCTGCTCGGACCGGGTGGCATGGTTGCACGTGGAGGCGGAGAGATGCTGCCGTGAGACACAGTGGGTGAGGGTGAATGTTGAGGGGTGCCTCTACACTTCTTGGGTATCCGATATTGCAGAAGTGTCTTGGGAGTAGTGGGAAGTGTGGCCGGCACAACAGAGTCCCTCTCCACCAAAGGTGTAACAGGTGCAGGTGGCCCTCCTTGTGGGGATTTGCTGGATATGGACTTAGCCTTGGTTTTTGCTTGCCTTTTGCCCTCCATCCCCTGTAGTCCTGGTGAACCCCTCACATTGCTCTCCTGACCATGCTTCACAGGGGTGTGGGTGGGAGTAGAGGTCCTGGGTGAAGCAGTCTTAGGGAGCTTTTTGGGCTTTTCCTTTAGAGGCACCAGCACCACAGCAGGCATGCCAACTGTTTGACTGTCACTTGGAGCAGTTGTGTGGATGGGAGGCTCTTGTGATGGGTGTAATCTTGTGGACCGTGAGCTAGAGGCCTGCTTCTTTGCCTGATGCCACTGAGTGTCATGTGAAGGGCTTTTTTCTTTGCGTCCCTGTGTGCCTGTGTTCATTTTTGGGGATGGTGTCTGTGGTCTGGCATGCTTGGAGCGCTGCTGTCGTGTGCTGCGTGTCGACAACTTGGGGCCTGAGGGCTCAGTTGTGTGGTCACTCTCCTCAGGGGTTGCCACTGGCAGGGTGGTTGTTGAAGGCATTGGGGCTGGACTTGGATGCTGTGATAGCTGAATGGCTGCCGTCACGGTGGAGGACAAACCCTGGACAGTCCTGTGCAGCCCACCCACGTCCGAATGAATGCCCTCCATAAATGCCAGAACCTGTCCCAACTTCTTGTCCTGATCCTGGAAAGCATTTAGGAGAGCTGTCTGACCCACACACAGCTGGCGCAAGAGTTCTACCGCCTCAACACTGAGGGCAGCAGGGGAGACAGGGGCAGCGGTGCCTGGGGTGAAGGCGACTCTACCCTTAACAGCCCTGCGGGCACGGACAGCACTAGTGGTAGTAGCCGGGATGGTGGGCACTGCCCGATGTGTGGTGGAGGAAGAGGCAGCATTGTCACTCCCTGTGACCACCATTGTCGCTGACTCCCCACTGGAGTCAGATGATGTTGAGGTTGTGCTTTCTGCGCGCGAGTCCTCAAGGACACTCCTGTCCCCCTCCGAGGCGCTGGTCACCTCAGTGTCAGTGATCTCATGGCTATCATGCGTGCCACATGCTTCAGCACTGGTGTCCGTCTCATGGCCTTCCGTGCACTCGGTACATGCTGCAATGGACAGAGACATAGGTTCAGTACAGTATCATACACACAAACATCAAATGCAAGCACAGCACTAAACTAGATAATGACAACCCCAAGTTGCACAACACCCTGTGCAGTCTGCATGTGCAACAATCATGCTAAACACAGAAGATGCATGGAAATATGCATTGTTTACATCAATGAGCCATGTGAGGTTCACACAGGCAAATAGCAGGTCCCTGCCTCCTTGTAATCCAACATAAACATCTCTGCAAGCATACCCATGTGCCTGTATGTGAGAGAGGCATACATCTCAGCATGTTGCCTCTGTCACATATGGAGTCACTGTAAGGGGACAACACAGATACAGATTCAAATTTGTACTTTAGAATGTCCATGAGCTACTGATGTCTAACAAGTTGAGCAATTCATCACGCATACTGTTGCACGTTGGTGTCAGATGTGTAGTTCACACCATTTACAAGTCCTGCAGTGCACACATCGCTAAATGCACACTGACATGATGCACACTGCTGTACACTGCCTGGTGATGTCCATGACACCCAGAATGCAGAAGATGTCATAAGGCCACATCTCATCATGCAATGTCAAGGGCCATTGTATGAAACACATGATAAAGTCCATCTAGGGAAAATACATGACACCTGCACTCAACACATAGGCCACTGAGAAGTATTTCATCAAAATTGACACATCAGCAAGATCAGCAATGGCTCCCGGTCACCATTCATGCAGTCACTTACACCCAAAGTCAGCCTACGCAGAATACTCACCACTAACTCCCTGCTGATGGTCCCTCAAACGTTCATACAGCTCTGTCTGTGTCACAGACAAGATGCGGGACATTAGTGGAGTCATGGTTTGGCGCGCCAACCTGCCACTTCAAGGGAGCAGCCCCACCATCATCTCTGCCACGTTCTTGCTCAGACGGGAGATGTCGTCCCACCTCTTGTGGCAGTGTGTATGCCGTCTGTTGGATACACCCAGAGCCCGCACCTTCCGTGCAATGTTCTTCCATGTGGCCTTACGCTGGTGGACCTTCAGCTGCAGGCATGGGAGACAAGAAAAGGAAGTATCAGAGACCCTGTGTCATTCACACTGTGTGTCAGTACAGGAGAACATAAATGCATGGCACACAAATCGCTACATCTTCATCAGAGGCCATACAGCATGACACATAGTACATGCTCATTACAATACTACATAGAAATGAATGCATGTATGACGCGGCACACAGTACATGGCCATCTCATACACATGCACAATGGCAGCACAGACAGCTATGTGCAGAAGGCCCTCATCTGTGATGCAGTATGTGAGTGAGCATGACATGCAATACAGTGCTAATGAAGTGTAGTGGCAGACTCACTGTGTCCACCACTACACACCCCTCAATGCCCTTGGCCTGTGAATGGCTCAATGCATTTTTCAGGAAACATATTGGGACATAATCTGAATTATCACGCCCTTCTCACAATGTTAAGTCCTCTATTGTGCAATTCTCAGGACTATGATGGCTCAGTGAGTATTAGGTGTGTGAACTAAACACATGTTTGACTCAGTCCAGTTAGGCATGGCTCAGAGTAACATTGGACAGTGTCTGTGCAGGCCAGAGGAACTCACACTGCGGTTCAACATGGTCCCTCAGATAAATCACATGGATGTACAGCATGAGAGGGTGAAAAGTGCCAACACATGCGAGACTGAACACATGTTCAAATCAATGTAAGGATGACATCTACTACTTACATTGATGTGAAGTGTCATAGTTGCATTAACATCAAGTGGGTTCCACTCATGCATTGGACTATTGTGCATGATGCTCACATCAACATAGTGCACTTAAGAAATATACAACACACATAAGTCATTGGTCCATTCCAATATACATTTCAACAGTCACATATGAGGTTGTGAAGAGTGAGTGGACAGTTACATCACATGGCACAGTAAAAATTAGTCCTGACTTGTACTGTTTCAAAACACCATCGTATCTGTGTGGCTGTTTAAACAATGCATGTCTCCCCCTACCTTCAATCAACTTATGTATGTGTGGAAATAAGCCTACAGACACCATTGACATGAAGTTAGCATGCATGGCAGTGTAACACACATTTACATCACCTAGTCTCAGACCAACATGTTTATTAAGTTTGTGCAAGAATGGCTGTAGGA
This sequence comes from Calotriton arnoldi, assembly GCA_963921515.1. Lineage (NCBI taxonomy): Eukaryota > Metazoa > Chordata > Amphibia > Caudata > Salamandridae > Calotriton > Calotriton arnoldi. The sequence goes on from CAWUFW010020398.1 coordinate 26,681, forward strand.
GTGTCCATTTTCTACACATAATCAAAAGCAATTTCCACAGAACATGTATGGAGCGTGCCATGGTAACTATTAGGATGCCTGTACATCGACTTGCACTCACAGGCACATACTACTGCACAGCAACATCATGGTATCATTTTGATCACTCTCACACTTGGAATCAGGAACACTTACCAGTACATCTGGCGCACCAAAAAGCCTCCCAAACTGTGCAAGGACCTCGTCCACCAGAAGCTCCAGCTCCTCTGTAGTGAAGGGACGGGCCCTGACATTCTCTGTTCTCGCCATCACTGGGTCCAGGTTACAGAAAAATATGCAGTTGTAGAGGAATGGCAGTCAGCAGTGTCTGAATGCATGTGAAATGTGAAATCTCCCACAGAGATTTATAGGCCCCTGGGGTGGTATCAGTGGCAGTCAGCTGCTGCAATTGGTCCACATGGCTGGCATCTTTCAAGTGTGGCCAATGAGCGGACCCGCGGTGGCGGTGCACACCTACCGCGGTTTTCAAAGTAGCATTTCACTACCGCGAACGCGGTTCCCATTGTCTGCAATGGCATTGGTGGTGTCACACCGCGGAGGCCAGGCGGTCGCTACCGCTATGCTGCATCTTTCAAGTGTAGCCAATGAGCAGACCCGCGGTGGCGGTGCACGCCTACCATGGTTTTCAAAGTAGCATTTCACTACCGCGATCGCGGTTCCCATTGTCTGCAATGGCATTGGTGGTGTCACACCGCGGAGGCCAGGCGGTCGCTACCGCTATGCTGCATCTTTCAAGTGTAGCCAATGAGCGGACCCGCGGTGGCGGTGCACGCCTACCGCGGTTTTCAAAGTAGCATTTCACTACCGCGATCGCGGTTCCCATTGTCTGCAATGGCATTGGTGGTGTCACACCGCGGAGGCCAGGCGGTCGCTTCCGCTATGCTGCATCTTTCAAGTGTAGCCAATGAGCGGACCCACGGTGGCTGTGCACGCCTACCGCAGTTTTCAAAGTAGCATTTCACTACCACGATCGCGGTTCCCATTGTCTGCAATGGCATTGGTGGTGTCACACCGCAGAGGCCAGGTGGTCGCTACCGCTATGCTGCATCTTTCAAGTGCAGCCAATGAGCGGACCCTCGGTGGCGGTGCACGCCTACCGCACATATGGACACATTATGCACTAGCAATGGCAATAGTCAAATTTAACAATTGAACACTATGCCTCCATAGTGTCTTACTGCACTTGTTTTGTACAATGAATGCTAGTGTGACATTCAACTCACTGATGCCTACACATGCCATGTCTGTGGAAAATGTGACATGCATTGCCATGCACTTACTCACGTCACCTATGATATGTGTGTGGATGTACATCTATTGGTTGTATGATGTTGTCTCAGGTTTGAAATCAACTCAATGTGTGAGATGGCTAATCAAACAACAGTAATGATTGCCTGACCACATAATGGTGGTATTTTACTGTGCCCATAGCTGATTTAAGTAGGATATGTGATCAGCTTACACACACTGTGCACATTGTGATGATAACTAGTGGTCTGTGCAACTTAAGCAAGAAGGTGTGGCAGGTAAAGCAGCTACATATGAGTCAGCAGTGTTGCTGTCTCATACATCTGCTGTGTCACCTACTCCTAGGCCTGGGGACACCAGATGTTTTGGTGTACCATTCACAACCTCTGATTATGTTTTTGGGGTAGTCAGTATATACAACATGACCACTTGTAAAAACACATGTGGTGAAGGTGTCTCTGCATCTGAGTTGTGGATTAAGCAATTGGAGTACATTCATTGTTTCTGCTGCGTGAGTCAAGATGTGAGAAGTCGGACACATCTCATTGTGTAATTTGAATAACATTAGTCCTCTTCCATTTCATGTAGGCAACGACCAAATGTGCACCGGCCTTTCACAGTCCTGGCGGACATGGAGGATGTGGACATCATCCGGGAATTTAGTCTGGATCGCGTTACACTGCAAGAGCTGTGTGCTCAGTTGGAGCCCCATCTGAGGCCTCAACGAACATATCCAACTGCTCTATCCCCAACAGTGAAGATCATGGCAGCACTGCATTATTTTGCTACGGGCTCTTTCCAATACACGGTGGCCTGCGCCGGTGGGATGTCGCAAGCCACATTCAGCATGGTGCTCTGGGATGTGGTGTCCGCCATGATGCTATACAAGGACCAATACATACGATTCCCAAATACAGCAGATTTGCCTGCTGTGAAGGCTGGTTTTTATGCCCTTGGCCACATTCCTCATGTAGTTGGTTCCATTGACGGCACACACATTGCCCTTGTCCCACCACAGGCACGTGAGCAGGTGTATAGGAACAGGAAGCACTACCATTCCATAAATGTGCAGGTGGTATGCCAAGCTGATATGATCATCAGCCATGTTTGTGCGCGATTTGCTGGCTCCGCCCATGACTCCTACATCCTGCGGAACAGCATTGTACCCCGGCTGATGGAAAATCTACATCCACAGCGTGCATGGCTTGTAGGTGAGTACACTGAGTCAAGTAGTGTGCTGTGTGTGACATGCTGTTCTCGTCAACTGTTTGTATCACAACATTTCTCTGTGTATGTCACACCTAGGTGACTCAGCGTATCCCAACAGGCCGTGGTTGCTGAGCCCACTGCGGAATCCAAGTACCCCGGGTGAAGTCAGCTACAACGAGGCACATGGAAGGACACGACGTGTGGTGGAGCGCACTTTTGGCCTCCTGAATTCCCTATTCCGGTGCCTGGACAAGAGCGGAGGTGCACTGTTGTATTCCCCACAAAAGGTGTGCCGGATAGTTGTAGCATGCTGCATGCTACACAACCTTGCCTTGCGCAAAGCCGTTCCGCTGATCCTGGATGACGATGAGCAGCAGATGCCCCCTCCTGCACACCCACACACTTCCAGTGCGGACGATAGTGGTGAAGAGGAAGGTGTTGACCTGCGTCAACAGCTCATTGCCAACTACTTCCCTTGAATGTAAGTGACTTTGTAGAACAGTGACATTGTGTGTTTGCTTGGATGTTAGTATCAAGGCATAGAGATTTTTAACTGCTGGCTGTCGTGTGTGTGATAAGGGCTGATGTTTGTGGCACAGGGTATTTGTATCCAGGTACATCATGTGTATGTTGAGGTTGTTGATCATTGCTATGTGTGCTTGTTTTTGTACCTTGATGCCTAGTGTTGTGTTTCAGCTGTAATGGCGTCACCTGATAAATAAATGTCATTCTCTTGTGTCTTTCTAGGTTCATCCACCCTCTCAATGCCTCCTCTCCTTCAGAGCTGTTGGAACATTGAAATCTGATTTGTCATTGTACATACTGGAATAAACATGTAGCTCAAACAGACATAGGTATGTAAAGAGTGTTTATTTAAAATTAGTTTTTGTGCAAGTGAAGGGAATATGTACATAAATGTGAACAGTGAATAAATGAGTTGTCAGTCATGGTAGATGAGACAAATAGTGTAGTCAGCACAAAGCTGAAGTCACACAGTCCAACAGACTCAGGCCATCAACATGGCAATGTGGGCAAGGATAGTCAACATAGTCAATGCAAAGGGGAACAACAAGATACCATCATGGCTGACTCTGTGAGTGGCGTTGGTATGGTGGCCTGCCACCAAATCCTCCCCTGTGGATTCTCGGATGGCCCCTAGTGCGTTTGGGAGGGGGGGCATCTGCTGCAGGGTCAGTGGTGTCTGAGGACTCACTCTCCTCCTGCACACCCCTCTCTGTGGCTGCAGCTGGAATGGTGGGCTGCACAGCAGGCAATCCACTGGAGGGGGGTTGAGCTGCACTTGGGGCTGGGAGTCTGTCCCTCAGAACACCCACTAGCTGGCCAACAAGGTCGACAAGTTGGCCCATCTGTGTGTCCATGGACTGCTGCAGCAGGCGGATCTCATGCATATCTTCAGCAAGCTGGCCCATTACTCCATGGTTCTCTTGGTAGGCACTAAGGACTCTTGCAATGGTGGCCAGGGATTCAGGGTCATTGTCCTCCTGTGTCTCTGCCCCAGTTGTACTCCCACCTGTCCTCCTGACACGGACCTGTGGCATAGTCCCCGACGCACTGGCACACTCTCCCTGGCATGCTGTGATTGTGTGGTGGTGTTGGTAACCACCGTGGCAGGGCGTGTGTTGCAGGCAGCAGTGGTGATGGTGGTGGTGGAGGCCACACAGGTCATAGTGGCAGGGGGCAGCACAGTTGTTCTTGCCGTGGTGGTGGTGGTGGAGGCCACACAGCTCGTAGTGGATGGGGGTAGCACAGTTGTTCTTGCCGTGGTGGTGGGGACAATGAGGGCTTGAGACATGTTAGTCCCTGCCACAGCAGAGGGGCCAGCTTGAGAATCCTCGTCCGAGAATGTTGGGGAATCTGCATCCGAGAGTTCACGTTCCAGGGGGGGGGACTGGCTCCGCATGTTGGTGTCATCCTCTGCAGTTAGCTGTTGATCTCCTGTTGAACAGAGGTCATATGGTAATTGAGTTGCACGCAACAAGCTTGATGTTAGACAATTGTTTGAGACATTTGATACAACAAACACTTTACAATGCAATGATTTTGTATGCCTGCTATATACTGTACACCATGACATGACGTTGAGGTACATACCTTAGTAGTCCATGGTGTCCGTTGTGAATTGAAACTTGGTGTAGTGTACAGATAGTGTAACTACACGGACATGTCCTCATCTACCTAATTGCGTGACATCAACTTTCTGTTGTGCGTCTTCTCATTTAGCTGTTCATGTAATCTATTTCAACAGAGCTAGAAGGAACCATTGTCATGTTATACATAGCTTTGGAATCACATGTACTTTCCTTTTTTTCATGTAGACCATGCATGTTTGGTGTTGAGATGGGCCTTCATGCTCAGACACCATGGCACTTCCACATTGCATTCTCTGCTGTGCATGATTGTGGAATGCATTTGTTTCACTTGTGACTTGGTGAGTATGAGTTCAAAATATGTGACAGTTACGTGCACTTAGATGTCTGCACACTGGATGTGGCATTTAAAACTATGCCAAGTTGGCTGACATGTTAGTGCTGATGTGGTTATGTGGCTACATGCATTTAGAAAAGGATGGCGGTGTGCATGCAGTCACTACCTACGTGTAAGTTTTGGGAGAGCAATGCGATAGCTGCCCCATGCTTGGGGGTGTGGGGAATGCTCCATCCTGCTCAGCTGTGGGACAAGGGGGCCTGTTGGGAGTTGTAGTGCAGACTTCCCAGCCACAAAGACCCCTCCCTGTTGAGATGGCTACCTACCTGTAAGGTTACACATTGGAGGGAAATGGCTGCCGCATGCTTGTGGGTGTAGGGAATGCTCCATCCTGCTCATCTGTGGGACAAGGGGGCCTGTTGGGCGTTGTAGTGCAGACTTCCCAGCAACAAAGACCCCTCCCTGTTGAGATGGCTACCTACCTGTAAGGTTACACATTGGAGGGAAATGGCTGGCCCATGCTTGTGGGTGTGGGGAATGCTCCATCCTGCTCAGCTGTGGGACAAGGGGGCCTGTTGGGAGTTGTAGTGCAGACTTCCCAGCCACAAAGACCCCTCCCTGTTGAGATGGCTACCTACCTGTAAGGTTACACATTGGAGGGAAATGGCTGGCCCATGCTTGTGGGTGTGGGGAATGCTCTATCCTGCTCAGCTGTGGGACAAGGGGGCCTGTTGGGAGTTGTAGTGCAGACTTCCCAGCCACAAAGACCCCTCCCTGTTGAGATGGCTACCTACCTGTAAGGTTACACATTGGAGGGAAATGGCTGGCCCATGCTTGTGGGTGTGGGGAATGCTCCATCCTGCTCAGCTGTGGGACAAGGGGGCCTGTTGGGAGCTGTAGTGCAGACTTCCCAGCCACAAAGACCCCTCCCTGTTGAGATGGCTACCTTCCTGTAAGGTTACACATTGGAGGGAAATGGCTGGCCCATGCTTGGGGGTGTGGGGAATGCTCCATCCTGCTCAGCTGTGGGACAAGGGGGCCTGTTGGGAGCTGTAGTGCAGACTTCCCAGCCACAACGACCCCTCCCTGTTGAGATGGCTACCTACCTGTAAGGTTACACATTGGAGGGAAATGGCTGGCCCATGCTTGTGGGTGTAGGGAATGCTCCATCCTGCTCAGCTGTGGGACAAGGGGGCCTGTTGGGAGCTGTAGTGCAGACTTCCCAGCCACAAAGACCCCTCCCTGTTGAGATGGCTACCTACCTGTAAGGTTACACATTGGAGGGAAATGGCTGGCCCATGCTTGTGGGTGTGGGGAATGCTCCATCCTGCTCAGCTGTGGGACAAGGGGGCCTGTTGGGAGCTGTAGTGCAGACTTCCCAGCCACAACGACCCCTCCCTGTTGAGATGGCTACCTACCTGTAAGGTTACACATTGGAGGGAAATGGCTGGCCCATGCTTGTGGGTGTGGGGAATGCTCTATCCTGCTCAGCTGTGGGACAAGGGGGCCTGTTCGGAGCTGTAGTGCAGACTTCCCAGCCACAAAGACCCCTCCCTGTTGAGATGGCTACCTACCTGTAAGGTTACACATTGGAGGGAAATGGCTGGCCCATGCTTGGGGGTGTGGGGAATGCTCCATCCTGCTCAGCTGTGGGACAAGGGGACTGTTGGGAGCTGTAGTGCAGACTTCCCAGCCACAAAGACCCCTCCCTGTTGAGATGGCTACCTACCTGTAAGGTTACACATTGGAGGGAAATGGCTGCCCCATGCTTGGGGGTGTGGGGAATGCTCCATCCTGCTCAGCTGTGGGACAAGGGGGCCTGTTGGGAGTTGTAGTGCAGACTTCCCAGCCACAAAGGCCCCTCCCTGTTGAGATGGCTACCTACCTGTAAGGTTACACATTGGAGGGAAATGGCTGGCCCATGCTTGTGGGTGTGGGGAATGCTCCATCCTGCTCAGCTGTGGGACAAGGGGGCCTGTTGGGAGCTGTAGTGCAGACTTCCCAGCCACAAAGACCCCTCCCTGTTGAGATGGCTACCTTCCTGTAAGGTTACACATTGGAGGGAAATGGCTGGCCCATGCTTGGGGGTGTGGGGAATGCTCCATCCTGCTCAGCTGTGGGACAAGGGGGCCTGTTGGGAGCTGTAGTGCAGACTTCCCAGCCACAACGACCCCTCCCTGTTGAGATGGCTACCTACCTGTAAGGTTACACATTGGAGGGAAATGGCTGGCCCATGCTTGTGGGTGTAGGGAATGCTCCATCCTGCTCAGCTGTGGGACAAGGGGGCCTGTTGGGAGCTGTAGTGCAGACTTCCCAGCCACAAAGACCCCTCCCTGTTGAGATGGCTACCTACCTGTAAGGTTACACATTGGCGGGAAATGGCTGGCCCATGCTTGTGGGTGTGGGGAATGCTCCATCCTGCTCAGCTGTGGGACAAGGGGGCCTGTTGGGAGCTGTAGTGCAGACTTCCCAGCCACAACGACCCCTCCCTGTTGAGATGGCTACCTACCTGTAAGGTTACACATTGGAGGGAAATGGCTGGCCCATGCTTGTGGGTGTGGGGAATGCTCTATCCTGCTCAGCTGTGGGACAAGGGGGCCTGTTCGGAGCTGTAGTGCAGACTTCCCAGCCACAAAGACCCCTCCCTGTTGAGATGGCTACCTACCTGTAAGGTTACACATTGGAGGGAAATGGCTGGCCCATGCTTGGGGGTGTGGGGAATGCTCCATCCTGCTCAGCTGTGGGACAAGGGGACTGTTGGGAGCTGTAGTGCAGACTTCCCAGCCACAAAGACCCCTCCCTGTTGAGATGGCTACCTACCTGTAAGGTTACACATTGGAGGGAAATGGCTGCCCCATGCTTGGGGGTGTGGGGAATGCTCCATCCTGCTCAGCTGTGGGACAAGGGGGCCTGTTGGGAGTTGTAGTGCAGACTTCCCAGCCACAAAGACCCCTCCCTGTTGAGATGGCTACCTACCTGTAAGGTTACACATTGGAGGGAAATGGCTGGTCCATGCTTGTGGGTGTGGGGAATGCTCCATCCTGCACAGCTGTGGGACAAGGGGGCCTGTTGGGAGCTGTAGTTCAGACTTCCCAGCCACAAAGACCCCTCCCTGTTGAGATGGCTACCTACCTGTAAGGTTACACATTGGAGGGAAATGGCTGGCCCATGCTTGGGGGTGTGGGGAATGCTCCATCCTGCTCAGCTGTGGGACAAGGGGGCCTGTTGGGAGTTGTAGTGCTGGCTGCCTGTACATGTGCCACCATGTAAATATTGTTATGTACCTTTGTGGTGAATGAGAGGGCGTTAGTGTGGGATCTGTGAGACATGTTTGGGGGGAGTGTGGTGGACATGAGTACATTTGGGCCTAGGAGGTGTTGCTTTTTAGTTGTGCAAGCTACTACATAGCAGTGTTATGGCAGACTTTTGTTGGTACTTACCAGCCTCCATTCCCCCCTCAATTCCAGTGCAACTCTCTGGGTGCAGTATGCCAAGCACCTTCTCCTCCCATGCGTTGAATGTTCTTGGTGGAATGGGAGGGCTACTGCCAGTCCGGTTTGCCAGCTCACGGTTCTTGCTGTTCTTCTCCTTGACCTTGCTCTTGAGGTCAGTCCACCTCTTCCTGATCTCCTTCCTGTTGCGTGGAACTTGCCCTACAGCATTGACTCTGTCAACTATCCTTTGCCACATATGATTTTGCCTGGCTGATGGGGTCTGTTGGACCCTGCTTCCTAAAATATATGGCTCAACTCTTATAATCTCATCCACCAGGACTGATAACTCACCATCAGTGAATTTGGGCATCTTCTGTGCCATGGTGTGTGATGTGCTGAGTGGTTAAGAGTGCAGGTGTGAAGGTGGTGGTGGTGGTGGTGATGTGTGTGGTGTGTGTGTGTTTGCGATTGTGTGATGTGTGCAGGGTTGCCTATCCTTTGTGTGGTATTGTTAGGCCCTTCAGTTCTGGAGTTGTGCAAAGACTTGTGGTCATGCAGGGGCTGGTTTTATGCTCTGCTATGTGGGTGGGTCCAAACGGAGTATTCATGTCAGGTGTGTTGTCTGTGTTGAGCTGGGATTTGTAGTTTTTATTTGCCAGGGGCATGTGTCAATGGGGTGTGTTAGCTGTTTTTATTGGCTGAGCCAGATACACAGCCACATTTGGTAGTTTTGTGGTGTAGTTGCTCTCGACCGCCATTACTATTTCCGCGCGACCACCGCGGTCGGACTGCAATAGTCCTTCCTCCGGCTCTCCCATTCATCATTGATGACAATCGCAGCGGTCGGAAACAAGCGGTCATACTGCAGGCACCGCGGTAACATCATAATTGCACTCGTGGAAATTTCGCTTGTGTATTTGGCGGTTTGTGAGCTTTCCACAGTGAATCCGACCGCCTTGGACGGAATTTTGCCTTTTCCACACGTGCCCGGCGGTGTTTCTTGGAATCCGACCGCGGCGGTCGGATTTTTCCGGCAGTGCATCGTAATGTGATCGGCAGTGGTGCCGCAGGCCATGCGGGCGGTCTTTTCCCATTGCCACGGCGGTCGGAATGGTTTTCCGACCGCCATCGTAATCGGCCCCAGTAATTTTACCTCTCCGCTATTCAACACTTTCCCTACTGTTGCACTCACTGGAGTGGGAATAGTCATTTTTACCCCTACGCTATCCAACACTTTCCCTACTGTTGCACTCAATGGAGTGCAAAATGTAAGTTTAAAAACTATTTAATATTTTAATCTTTTAATTTATAATATAATGTTTTTTATTAGATTTTATGTTATAGGTGTATGTATATATATATATATTTATTTGTAATTATTTTTATATATTTATAACATTTTAAAATAAATTAAAATTATTAGTTTATTAATTGTTTTAAAGTAAATATATATATATTACTTTATATATATGTATGTTTACATTTTTTAAATTAAATTTATTTCTTATAGTTGTTAAAATGTACATTAAATCTAAATATTTATTTTAAAGTTAATTTTATTATTTAATATATTTAACATTATTTTTTATATATATAAAAAACGATATTTTGTACATCGATATTTTTTACATTAATATTTTTTTTCTTCAATATTTTTATACTTACCATTATAAATATAGGATGTCGATATTTTTTAAATCAATATTTATGACACGATATTTGTGTATGTGGATATTTTGGGCGTCGATATTCTATCAGTGAACCGACATTTTAAACAGTGGTCCGTTATCAAGAACGACATGTGAAAAATTAGATAGGGTTAACAAATAATATGGGGCACATTAAAGATTTATAAAGATTTATCAAGAGTAATGCCGAATGGGGCTCCCTGGCCTGATTCTATCATGGCCCCCGTGTTCTCTTGAGCACGTACCCTAACGTGCGTACTACCGGAAGTGTATTTATACACTCACCTTTATCGGCTCGGAAATCATAGAATTCAAAACTTCAGAACAACGCTCTGCCGAGGAGGTAAGCACGGGTGTTCGTGGTGTTTTAAGATAAGCGGATAATAGCACCTGAAGATTATGTATCTTCACTTCGCTTCATGTTGCATTGGAAATAACAAGCCATTACATGCGGTTTTAATACATAACGGTTAGACTATTGTGCCATAATGTAGGATTAATACTAAGATAAACCAGATGGGATAATACGTTGCCCTCATTGAGGTAAATAAAAACATGGAGCTAAATGTGACCCACATTTAAAAAGAGGGGTACCCTTAATATACAACCAGGTAACCACTCGTGTTTGTCCAGATGAACAATACGGCATAAATAGTAGCAGTCAAATTATATGCGAATAATACTACTATGATAGAATATTTAGATTTTAGATATGACCGAATAGATAATAAACAGAATGCAGCACATAAAACAATGCCCAATTAACAAGTTGGTATACAATTCACGTAGGTAACCCTGGATAATAGAAGACCAGAGGTCGTCCGTCCATCGGATAGTAGACGAGAGTTCTAAAGGACATATTAGGACCACTCAACATCCAAGAACACTTTCTAAAGATTTTAAAGGGCGGGTACATCCTGTTGCAAACCCCAGTAGGAATTGATATCTCTTGCATACTGGTAGAGTGATCATATTGGTTCAGTGATCATACTATATATGGGTTTCCTATAGGTGACAAATACCAGAACAACAGAGAGAAGCAATATTGATAATCTCACCTGTGAACCTGTATCGTTCTCGACAAAGTAAGTGTCTCATATGGCCCATATAATGGGGACGTGTAGGATAAATAACCAGCACAGACTATAATGATCTTTTAGACTGATGGTCTTATATTATTCACAGGTTGAGACTCCCAAAACGGGGCATCATCTAAATAAACCTATGAATACAGGAGAAGCATAAACATAAATAATTTTGAAAGGCTTCCGGTGGGTGGAAGTGAGTGTGACCTAGGCCCAGATGGTGAGAAATAATTAGTTAATATTGGCGCATAACTCATTCTCTTACAGGATTCTTCTTTTTAGGAACATTGGCTTTAAATGCATATAATATACAATTTAAACGCTGGGTATAAACCCACTATGTCAATAGTGTGCACTGAACGTAGTAATTGATGTAGTCATGACATGTACCTAATGAGGTGTTTTTATTCGTTTTTGTTTCCTAGATTAATTATTGTTTTTAAAAGTGTTTTAAGAAAAATCTTTAGATATGAATTTGTCCTGAAGAAGGTGGAGATTGATCAGATAATCCGCTGAAACGCAGCGTTGACACTAGTTCCATTACAATAAGTATATGAGAAGTTTGAATACAAGTCTTAGATTATTTATGTGATACAGGTCCATATGTAAAAGAATTTTTTTTAATGTGTGTAATGTGAATTGATTTTACAAATGTACTTGTGTATATGTATATTGTAGTGAATTAGGACATTGTATAATAATTTTGGAATTTATATAATTCCTTTTTATCATGGATCAATATGAAATATGTATTTTATGTATGCAGTAAAACATGTTCTTATAATAAATACCTTTTGAATATACATAGAGGAAACAATATTTTGTTTTTTGTCAGACTCAGATGTATACATTTTTTGGTATAATTTCGGTTCAGTGCACTCTGATAATCATAGATGACCTAGGAATATTCAGCACGAAAGGGATCCTTTTGTTTTGAGTTTGTCTAACTACCCAGTCCCTTCTTGGCTTAATTTGGGTGACTCTCTGATTTTAGAGTAGAGTATCATTCTTGAAACATCAAAACATCTAATGTTGACTTTTCACAGATATGTACTACTGCACCGTAACAGTGAATTAAATGCTAGGCACATATACAGCAACAAAAGATGTTAGATGATAAAGTTTCACAGGCTGAGACAAAAGCTCAAGAACATAATGAACAGCGTTAGTCAAAATAGTGTGTGCATGTTGCAAGAAATTAGTTGAATGCAAAGCAACTGCAACATGCAGCAGAACAAGAATCCCAAATCAGAGAATGTATGTTGTAGGAGTAAAACAAGACTCCTCACTTGCAAAGGACTAGTTAAATGCTCACAGAAAATTACTGCCTAGAACATGGAATGCACCTTTGCCATGGAGTAAAATGAAATCAAAATAGCCGACACCATGAAATTGAGGCTTGGAATACAAACAATGCTAACATTTGACTGTGTCAACACTTTAATTAAAGCAAGTAAGCAGGTCAAGGTGTAGGATCAGGGCTGTCTGAGTCTTTATAAGACTAAGGGGCCGATTCCGATCTGGGTCGGAGAACTCTTCGACCGAGCCGGATCCGGAGAGATTTCCGACCGAGCCGGACTCCTGCAGTCCGACCGAGGGAGTACGATGCGGCCGCATGCTGCTGGACTCGATTCGGTCGGACTCCCATTGAAGTCAATGGGAGCCGGTCGTACGACGCGTACATGGGCTCCCTTTGACTGAATGGGTACGTCGCGAACAAGTGCGCCCCCTACAGTGTGTATGCATCGGTGCAACCCGCACCGTACATGCATGTTTAGGGGGGCCCTTGGGTCCCCCCTGTGTTCGACTCGTAGGGCTATGGGTGAAGGGGGGTCCGGCACGGACCCCCCAAGTCCGGCTCCGGGAGCTTTTTCGAGCCGGACGCTCCGACTCGATCCGGCTGTCCGACGCGTACATCGTACTCGCTCGGTCGGATAACGTCTCCATTGCGTGGTGCGATTCGTTTCCGTACGAGTCGGTCGGAGCAGTTCGGATCCGGAAACGGTTCGGTCGGAACACATGCGTACATTCGCATCGTACTCGCTCGGTCGGACAGCTGTACGAGTCGGTCGGAAAAAACGCGTACGGCTCCTACTTTTTCCGGCCGGATCCCGTTCGGAGAGCTTCCGACCGAGATCGGAATCGGCCCCTAAGTCGTATGCCAATAAATATAACATCCACAGGACAAGAATTCATGTTAAGTTTTATTTAATATTAGAATCATTACTGAAGGCAAAAAGTTGTAAGTTATATCATGGGGAATTAAAATTGGCCTAGCTTAGTGAAGGTAAGTTTAAATTCTTTTAAAGACATGGAGGTAAGGATTATGCTTTCCTTCTTCACTTTAATCACATATCAAAAAACACAGAAGCCATTAAAGCACTATAAACTATTTTTCCTAGGATCACCAGGGTAAACGTAACCATAACTGTCCATAAGTCCTTCTTTGTTCTCTGCAGCCGGGTCCCAATGTAGTCCTCTGACGCTGCCTACGCTCCCTCTTTCTTCTTGCAAATCACGCCATAAGTTTCTTTTCACGCATCTTGTTTCGCCCCATCAGTTCCTGCAAAGACATGCTGCGTCAGTGACCATTCCACAACCTCTTTATACGCAAAGAACATCATCCCTCAAAAGACAAGAAAACATTGCAATAGATGGTTATAGCCATTCCACTATCAAACGTAGTCTCAACATTGCATCGTAAATGTAAAACCTAGTACTTACTGCAGAACAGGGTGAGTTTGTGTCTGCCTTGATCGCCGGGTGAGATAATCCTCGCCTACGTGTCCTTAATAGAATTGAAACTTACCTTCACTAAGCTAGGCACATTTTCATTCTATGTCAAGACCGGAAGCGAGGATTATGCTAGTTCAAAGCTTACTTACCACCAATTGGGCCACATCCACCACTGGCTTAAAGTAGAATCTCTTAAAAGTAGAGTCCGAAGTCCAGTCTGCTGCACACATGAGATCTTCTAAGCTTGCCCCCAAACAAAAAGCTTTTGAACCCATTGCTCCTCTTGCTGAAGGGGCTCCAAATACTTTGGTGTCTATGCCAGCTTATTGCATCACCCACCGAACCCAACTGGCTGTAGTAGGGGAGGATACTGCTTTGTAAGGTTTTCTCAATGCAATGAGAAGTTGTCTTTCTCCCGGAGGCTGAACCTCCTGTCATTTGCTCACATGCTTTGAGGCACTGAACCATACACATTTTTGGAGATTCTGCAAAAACTGGGTGAGAACTTGTGTGTGTATTGGACTTGGCACGCCTACTTACTGTGAAAACCACCCCCTTAGGGTAGAACACCCGGGCCGTTAGGTCGAAAGCTTGCACATAACTCTCCTGCACGAGACGAGACAAAGTAACATTGCCAACTTGGCTGAGAGTTCTTTTCGGGACAGAAACCGATTTGGCTGCCATGACAAGAAAAAGTTCAGGACTAGGTTAACGTCCCAAAGCACTGCATAGTGCGGTTCTGGTAGAAGAGAGAGGCAAATCCCTCTAAGCAACCTGCAAACAAAAGGATGCTCGCCAATTGGGGCACCTCTACAGGAGCGTGTCCCGCTGAAATTGCAGAGCAGAAAGCGTTAATTGACCGATACGCTAGCCCATCCTCTGCCAGGCTCGAAAAGACATTAAGCATCTGAACAACATCAGAGCCCGTGGGATCCATGCCCCGTCGCAGGCACCAACGTACCCATCTCGTCCAGGACAAACAGTAACGTTGGTGGTACTGTCTGCCCAGGCTCTGAAGAAGAAGAACTCAATGTGGCACGAAAGGCCTGAAAGTTTCCAACGTTAACCTGGAATCTGCCAAGCCATCAGATGTAAACCCCCCTCTGCCGGACTCAGCATAATGTGAGAAAAGTGGGGGATTCAGATTGGAGAATCCCAAGAAAGCTCCAGAAGAACCAGAAACCACACTTGAGACTTCCATAAGGGAGTTATCATGACTACCTCCGCTTGCTGCCTGCTTACCTGAGCTGATGCCTGGGTGATCATTGAGAAGGGGGGGAAAGCATAGCCCTTCTCCAGACTCCAATCTTGGAGGAACGCGTCCATCGCCTTTCCTTGCTGATCTGGTCCCCAGCTGAAGAACCGTGGAAGCTGGTGTTCAAGACGAGACACAAACAGGTCTATCGAGAACAGACCCCATTTGTCGACCAGCTTGCAAAAGACCTGATAGTCCAGATTCTAAAGGCTCTAATCCCAGAGGTGTCTGGAATGCCAGTCCGCTATCTGGTTTGCCTGGCCTGGGGGGCATTCTGCCATGACTGATATCTGATTTTCCAGGCAGAAAGTCCAGAACTCCTTTGCCATATCTGCCAGGGCTCGGGACCTGGTATCCCCCAGGTGATTGATATATCTCACCGCTGAGAAATTGCCTTTCTTTAATAGGACAGAAGACCGAATCCTGTCCTTCATCCAACACTGATCATTGAACGACCTTGCCAGAAGCTCCAAACAATTTATATGTAAGATCTTTTCTAGCGGTGACCAGTTTCCTCCGGTGGAGAAATCCTTACACCTTGCACCCCAGCCGGACCTGCTGGTGTCTGATTCTATTACCAGATCTGACACGGAACCGAAGATTGCCCTCCTGTTCCAGGCCTCTATATGGGTGACCCACCATTCTATTTCCTCACTTGGTTTGCCTGATAGGGGAACTGACTACAAATATGTTAGACCCTTTCTCAGGTGGTGTGCCTTGAGGTGTCGCAGGGCCCGATAGTGAAGAGGGCCTGGAAAAATCACCTGAATCAATGAAGAGATAAGTCCCACCAAGCGGGCGATCTGTCTGATTGATGTGTAGGGCTTGGCCAGTGTTTGACGGAGCTCGTACCTGATCTGCGCAATCTTCTGGGACGGAAGACTCAGGGATGCAGATGTGGAGTCTATGATGAACCCTAGGAAGGTCACTCACTGGACCGGGGTGAGCAGAGACTTCTTTTCATTGATGACAAACCCCAGGCCTTGCAATAGGTTTATCACCATCTGAAGATCAGTTTCTCGGGGCATTGGGCTAGGAGGAGCATGTTGTCTAGATAGACTATAAGATTAATTTCTTGCGCTCTACTGCTGGTTTGAGGACGTTCGGGAAGCACCAGGGTGCTGATGACAGGCTAAAAGGAAGGGTGATGAACTTGAACGTCTGCGAGCACCAAATGAACTGCCAAAAACAGCGATGAGGGGGAAAAACCGGCAGCGATGAGGGGGAAAAACTGGCACAGCTAGGTACGCATCTTTCAGGTTCAAGTGCACCATCCAATCAGACAGGAGCAGCACGTCCCTGAGTAGATAAATGCTCTCCATTTTGAAGTGGCAGTACTGTTGTGTAGTTCCTATATATAACCTATACAGAATTTGCTCGTTCGGATAACATGAACTGTGGGTTTGGTGGCAGACTGACTCTGAGCACCCCCACCGAAAATGTTAGCCTGTTTGCATTAGCTAGCTCACAGTGCCACTAGTGTCTCCTCTTATCGGGGAGAGAATAGTTTCTGACAACCTTGGAACATGACAACCCTGATCCTTCAGGATCGTGGAAATAATGTACTACCTTTCGCTCAGTCACTCGTGCTTACATAATCGGTCTCAGAGAGTTACACAGAAGAAACAGTCGGGCGTGTTACAATAAGTATTTATTGTACAGTTGCTCTTCTAGTGTAAATAGATGTGCTGCAATAATAGTGAGACAGTAGCAGATATATATTATCAGCAGTATACTGAATATAAATGGATAGTACAGCTCTACCATTTTGCCATATTCATAAATGCATACATGGATATAAAATGCATGATAAAAGAAAGCGCGTACTCCTACGATGCTTATCTAGATGTACCTAAGTGTACCTAGCATGTGAGTAGGTGTGAAGCCAAGAATCCCTCTAGGATTTAGTCTAACCCCATTACCTGGAGAGAGAGAGTGTGGGACCCCGTCTTGGTCTCGAGTTGGACACGCTGCGAGGGATGTTCAGACCACTGTCAGCTGGAGCGTCTGCATGCAGGAGCCTCAGCGTCTCTGGTCAGTGTGTCGGCCTGGAAGTCTCGGTTCCCTCTAACTAACACTAGCAAGAGGTGTTGTATTTATACAGAAAGTATCTAGGGTTCCTTTGCCCCTTGTTGCTTGTATTAGCCATTGTTGGATTTGAGGATGACGTATGGGATGAACCGTGTACGTAGATATGGGGAGGAAGGTGGTATAGCCCCAGCCTGGTTTCTAAGAACCCTTATGAATATTCATTCATACTGTGTGAGTCTATTGATGGAGTTATAGGACTCTATTGTTTAGGAGAAACCCTCCTTCTGCACCCAGGACTAGAACTAGGTAAAGGTTCAATCCTAAAAGGCTCGTTACAGTGTAGTGTAGGGGAGGTAATGTAGATGAAGGGGTATGATGTTACCCGGGCCTATATTAGGGTACCTATATGGAACATAACACCCACTCCTCTTCCGAACAGTCAACAATGATAAAAATGCTAGCGAACTACTATTTCAACTAGGTAGCAGCGCATAAAACATCAGTGAGCCACGTAAAAACATATTTCTAAAACATTAAAAACATTTAAAAATAGTCTAAGAGGTGAAAAATCTACTGAAAGTCAGCCATTTTGGAAATGTCATTCAAGCCAAAGTCCTAGATGAGTTTGTTTATATAGGTCGAACCACTATAAGCGTCAGGAGGCCATGCTTTTCAGTGAAAGTATCAATTATAAAGGAAATGTACCAAATTTAGCCGAGTTTTGGAGAAAAAGAAAAACTGAATTCTTTCCCAGCACACGATGAGCCAATTGTAGATTAAGTGTCCTGGCTGGGAGACGCAACATTGTCGTTGCTTGCTGCTGCAGGGGACGGTCCTTGTAACACCTCGCAAAGTACGTCGATGGAGCACAGATGATATTCAGCACTGCCAGTAGCTGGTGTAGAGGCAGCCGGTGCTGTCATCGATACCTGGGTGCTAGTGGTGCTAATGGTGGAGCTGATGCTCAACCCAGTTGTAAAAGGCACCTGCGGATTCTCGAGGAATGCAGCCATCAAGATGGGAATACGCTGGGGACATTGCCGAGCATGGGCCCGCAGGGGTTCCAGCCGGGTATTCAAGTCCGCAGGCGTGTCCGTTGCAAGTGTCAGACAGAGATCCAACACGCATTCTTCACCGCAAAACAGGCATCGAAGAACAGGTAAGATGCAGTCCATCCAGACTGGTCTAAACGATAGGAACCAAGAGGCGCTCAGTTCCCGTAGGCGAGGTGTGCCCAGATTTTGCACCATGCGCTCACGATATTTACGCTCAAGGAGTGCTTTTGCCATCTAGTTGGTAATTGGGCCGTCCATTGCGGAGCAGAAAAATGACAATCAGGATTCCTGCAATAGAAAGCAGGATCAGCGGGAGACCTCCAGAAAACGCTTCCCAATACGGAGTGTATAAAATTTGGAATAACTCCGAAGATTGTCTGAAAGGTGCTTAGAATCCCTGACCCTATGGTCTTAAATAGGTGTACAATACCACTCGTATCAGACATATTGAAGATACGACCCACCATTTCTACGAAATTAAAGGGGCAGTTTGTACTTATAAGTGCCTGTATCTCAGTCGAGGTTCTTGCTATTTGAAGATCAAAGGTCTCTCGAGCGGAGGTTAAGGGTACGGTTTGTTCTAAAAGCATGGCTTTCAGTCTGCTCAAAGTATCAAACTGTATAAAGGAAACATTCAACGAAGGCCATAACGGCGCCTCCTTGACTGTACTTGTTGGGAGAAACAATACTTGCATACAGCAAGTAACCCTGGAGTTCACAGTGACCAGATAGGCAATGCCCGGAAGCATCCCGCAGCAACCTTGATCGTTCAGCATCAAGTAACTCCCATTCGAGAGCAGCTTAAATACCGGTGTAATCACGGCTGCTGGAGTCCCTTTCATGTGACAGGACAAGTTTGCTATTGAACCATTGCAAACTCCGTGCAGTGAAATGTCCTGGCACATGAGAGAACCGCTTAAAGCATTCTTGCAGTTTGTACTGCTTAGAAACACTTCTCGATCCCCACTCCGGCATCGAAATCTGTATGGTAACTCCCAAGATTCCTTAATGTATTCCTTACCCATCTTTTCATATTTGCCCGTCTGCCTTTGCTCAAGGCAATATTGAAACTGAAAAGTAGTGACCGGTAGAGTGATGTGGACATGGATAAGCCATTCCGTAGACGGAGATTCCGCTACCGTGAATGGTAACCTGTCCAGTTTTTCAATAAGCAGCATTGTATATTTTGCTCCCCTCTGTGCCATTTCCATCTGTTTATCTGTTAGATTATATTCAGAAAACAGAGACGTACTGTTGATATAACGCCAAGGCACATAGCCTGTACGCAAAGATTGCAGCATCCAGCTCAATAACATAACAGAACGTAGCTGAGATTGCCCGTGTTGTAATATGGCTATATCTTGTTCCAGTATGTCTATCGCAGAAGATACAATGTTGCCTAAGGAATATATCCTGGAGGTCAAAGTTGTTAACCCGTTGTCTACCACTGCTAGAGATTTCTCCAAATTAATACGGTCTATTTCCCGTATTCTCTCTGCGGCCTCTTGTTGGGATATTTTCCAGTTTTCATTATAGGCAGCATAAATGCCAGCATATATGAAACGTTTCTGACGAGGTTTCCTGGTTCCTAGTAAAAAATCCCTAAGATCCATGTCTTGTGAGAGTAAGGATAAGTGTTGTTTCACTTCTGTGAGTGTTGAGGTTTCTAGCCAATCAAGGCACAACTTCCCAACACTGTAGGATGTCACTACCCCTGGATGTTCTCTCTGTACATACCGTGGGTCTGGCCTGTGGATATTGAACCCTTCGGTTATACCCCAGAATCTTTTCTGACATGTGTTCGTGTCTAAGGGCCAAACCACCCATTTTTTCCAATCAGGGTCTGTTCTATTGTACTGTAAAATGTCATCTATTGTTGCCCCTTCCTTTGAAGTCGAATTTTGCCACCCCTCTGTGAGAAGTTGGCCTGGTATATGCTGTTCACTAATTAAAGTGGACACCTTGCACCAGTCCAATTCGACTCTTATGGTAGGTAGGTTTAAGACAACCTTTATGGAAAGCTATCCTAGTGGTAGCTGTGGAGAGCAGCCTTCAGGCTAAGTCTTGGAGGAATGTAAAGCAGCTTGTTTTACCACACAATCTCTTGAATCACCAAATGAAAAGACACCACACAGGTATATATATCAAATATATATGTATTTATTAATAAACAACTCTCTACTAATCTCTTTATGAGATTAGAAGCCAGGAACATATGTACAAGTCAAGGTTTTATCAAAATAAGTTAGCACAAGTAAATATCACAATCTTATCTTGGCTAGACCGTGGTCTAGAGCATTTAGAATCGAGGGACCCCAGAGAACCACCCCAGGTAGTTGTAGGAGACCCACAGGGGACGGACGCGGTGTTCAGACACTGGTGCGAGTCCTGTACGAGTCTATGCGAGAGAACGCGATTGAGTTATCAATGTTACAGGTCCCTGGCGTGTTCGAGGCGAACACACCGATCGGTCAGTACGAGTCAAAGGACGCGGATACTGATAGAGTTACAAGGGAGTTGGACGCGATGTGTCTAACACAGACGCGAGCCCTGTACGAGCCAGTGCGATAATCGCACGGGGAAAATAGGAGTTTTAGGGCACTTCTAGGGTAGCTACAAGTAAGCCACTTACAGGGTAAGTAGTTCTAGGGCCCACACCCACAGGAGCAGAGTAGTGCTGAAGTTACCTCACCCAGGGGAGCCGGGTGCATAGGTGTCCTTTGGTGTCGGGTTGCGGCGTCGTTTTCAATGGGAGCCAGTGAAGACTTGCTGCTTGCGACGACAGAAGAAGTGTCCGTTGGAATCCAAGCCTGTATTCGGAAGGAGGAAGACCTGAAAGCAGAGGGGACAGTGTTCACAGTCACTTGGCAGTGACTCTGGGCAAGGAAGATGAATGCCCACCGTCGTCGACAGCTTTGGGTCATTCATGGGTGTCTTGACTCTTCGACCACGTGGTCCAGGCAGTGTCGATGATGACCAGGAGCTGGATTCGGTGTGTCCCACGACGTCTGCAGCTTACTGAGGTGTCGGCGACTCGATTGGAGCCAACAAACCTTGGTAGCAGCAAGTCTTGTGGTGATGAGGAAAAGTCAAAGGTGCAGACCAGCAAGATCTGGGGGACTTACCCAGCAAGGGTAGGTCAGGGCCGGCCTGGAGCAACCAGGGGAGCCCTTTGGTTTCATTGGAAAAACTTCTGGGGACCCACAAGCCGGCTGGCAAGGGATCGCAAAGACACCTCGGGAGGATCCACTCAACAGGGGCCCACGGTCACTCGGGACGGTGTAGGCCTCTGAATTCGGGAGGGATCTCTGCTAGAGGCTGGGACCACACGTGGTCCAAAGCACAAGTTCGTAGAACGTCGTGAAGGGGTTGCACTCGACAATAGTGCATGGTACCCAGGGGCTGCGGTTCCTCGTCGCTCGTGGGGTCCACTTGCCTCAGCTTCGCTGGAGACTCACGATGGCCTTTGAGAAGTCAGGAAATCTTCTTCCTGGGCTGCAGGGACTTCGGGCTCCGGCAGGAGCGGCGTAGTTTGTGACCGTCATTGTAGTTTTTGGTGCCTGCCAAGCAGGGGAGTCACTCCTTGACTCCAAGGGAGATTCTTCAGTCTTCCAAAGGTAGTGGAACGTCGAAGGTCCAGGATTCTTCTGTAGAGCGTCGTCCAGGGAGATCTGGGTTGCAATGCACAGGTTCCCCCTCTTACACTAAAAAGAAGGGAGGGACTAGCTCTATGACCCCACCTATGGGAGGGTCAGGGGAGTGGGTGGCTACACCCACTTCCCTTTGTCCAGTTTCGCACCAGAGCAGGGGCAGGTAGCCCCTGAGCTGGTTTGAACTGGGGTATGCACAGAGGAGCCTTCTGCTCCCCCAGTGCAGGACTTCAAAGCACTCTAAGAGTGCACCCACCCAGCCCCAATACACTAAACCCTGTCTGGGAGGTGGTCACACCCCTTGCGACAGGATATCTATTGTTGGGCTTCCTCCACTGTGAGTTTCGGTCATCAGCAGGAGGGCAGCCCAGTGTCTGTGACTGGTGGCATCCATCTTGTGATGCCAGGGCTCTGGAAAGAAGTTACCGGTTAGGCCGGTGTGTACATGTCTCTCCCTCTAGAAGGGTGGAATGCTACCCCCGCCACCAGAACTGGCGGGGGGGTAGTATTCCAAGATGTTTGACACCAAACACGACATGTTTCCGTGCAGCCATCCCAAAGTTAGCATTTAACGCGAGGTTATAATGCGCTTAAGAGTATATGGTCAGGCTGCACTACAAACAGCATCAGAGAAGGGTCTCTGAACGCTGCAGAGGGGCTCTGCTCACGCAGGGACACCCTCCCACATAAGAACCAAGCACTCTGCCTTGAGGATTGATAAGGCCTGCCATAGGAGTGACTTATAGGTTTGTATGTGTGTATGTATATAGTGGTCTGGGAAACATCCTTTACCACGCAACCATTACAACGCGGTATGGTTACATCGTTGTTTTGACAACGCAAGTCGTTACATCGACTTGCACTGGAGGGCGCTCTAGACTAAGGAATAGTGTGAATTACTATTCCAACACCTTCCCTACTGTACGTAGACTGGTGTTGGAATAGTAATTCACACTATTCCTAAGTCCAGCACCCTGCAACGCAAGTCGATGTAACGGCTTGCGTTGTCAATACCGCGATGTAACATACCGCGTTGTGATGGTACGCGTTGTACCATCATACATTCAGTGGTATAGGTAGCCCATACCACAGTAAGGGGTGCATGCACCACCTTACCCAGGCTGCAGTAGCAGACCTGTGGTGTCAGATTTAGTCTGCTTCCCAGGGGTGGCATAATACATGCTTCAGCCCCTGGTAGGCCTGTGAAGTACCTATGCCCTTGGCACCTAAGGTACCATATACTAGGGACTCATAAGGTACCACAGTATCCAATCACTAGTGCACCTAGAGTGCGCTCCAAGTCGTTTAGAGAGAACAGAGAGGCTGGGGCCCTGATTAGCAGGGACCCAGCCCGACTATAGCCAGAAACCAGTGTAAACATCAGAAAAAAAGTGGGGGCAACATAAGAGGCAGATCCTACTCTCCTACACAAACCCCCCAAACGCAGGGACACTAAACTAACCTTGACCAGTTAAGTCTTCGTGCTCTAAGTGGAAATACCTTGAGAGTCCATCTGCATTGGCATGTTGGGTCCCAGGTCTATGCTCCACTGTATAGTCCATCCCCTGTAGGGAAATGGACCACCTCAAAAGTTTTGGGTTTTCTCCTTTCATTTGTTTAAGCCATAGGAGGGGCTTGTGGTCGGTCTGAACTATGAAGTGAGTGCCAAACAAGTATGGCCTCAGCTTCTTCAGGGCCCACACCACAGCAAAGGCCTCCCTCTCTATAGCTGACCAACGTTTCTCTCTAGGGTTCAGCCTTCTGCTAATGAAAGCTACTGGCTGATCTTGACCTTCATCATTCAGTGAGACAGTACAGCTCCCACACCCAGCTCAGAAGCATCTGTTTGGACAATGAACTTTTTGGTGTAGTCTGGACTCTGTAAGATGGGGGCAGTGCACATGGCCTGCTTTAGGTCTTCAAATGCCTTCTGACAGCTAGCTGTCCACTGAACCTTTTTTGGCATTTTCTTGGAGGTTAGATCATTCAAGGGGGTCACTATAGATCCATATCCCTTTACAAACCTCCTATAGTACCCAGTCAGGCCTAAGAAGGCTCTCACCTGTGTCTGGGTGGTTGGAGCAACCCATTCCATTATGGTTTGGATTTTGCTCTGTAAAGGCTGAACCTGGCCTCCACCGACAAGGTGGCCCAGTTACACAACCTGACTCTGCCCTATCTGGCACTTAGTGGCCTTGATAGTGAGGCCTGCTTTCTGCAGAGCCTCCAAAACATTCCTGAGGTGGACCAGGTGATCCTGCCAGGAGGAACTAAAGACAGCAATATCATCTAGATAAGCTGAGCAATAAGTTTCCATCCCTGCCAGAACTTTATTCACCAACCTCTGAAAAGTGGCAGGCGCATTTTTCAATCCAAAGGGCATCACCACAAAGTGGTAGTGCCCACCAGGGGTCGAAAATGCTGATTTGGCTTTTGCATCATCAGCTAATCTGATCTGCCAGTAGCCAGCTGTTAGGTCAAATGTACTTAGATACTTGGCTGAGGCCAAAGTATCAATCAGCTCATCTGCCCTTGGTATGGGATAGGCATCAGTCCTAGTGACTTCATTGAGGCCTCTGTAGTCTACACAAAACCTCATTTCTTTCTTACCACCCTGGGTATGAGGCTTGGGTACTAGGACTACTGGGCTAGCCCATGGGCTATCTGAAGGCTCAATCACACCTAACTCCAACATTTTATGGACTTCAGTCCTGATACAGTCCCTGACATGGTCAGGTTGCCTGTAGATTTTACTCTTGACAGGCAGACTGTCCCCAGTGTCCACCTCATGGGTGCACCAGGTAGTCTGACTAGGGGTCAGGCTAAACATATGTCTGTACTGTTGCAGAACCTGCATGCACTCAGTTTGCTGATGGTCAGTGAGGCTGCTTGCCAAAGCAACACCATCTACTGACCCATCATCAGGGTTCTGTGAGAGAAGGTCAGGGAGAGGGTCACTCTCCTCCTCCTGGTCCCCATCAGTTGCCATGAGCAAGCCCATGTCAGCCCTGTCAACATATGGTTTCAATCTGTTGACATGGAGCACCCTTAGGGGGCTCCTGGGAGTTCCAAGATTCACCAGATAGGTGACTTCTCCCTTTTGTTCAACTATTGTATGGGGGCCACTCCACTTGTCTTGGAGGGCTGCTGGGGCCACAGGCTCCAACACCCACACTTTCTGTCCTGGCTGGTACACAGTCAGCACAGCCTTTTGGTCATGCCAAGCTTTTTGTAATTCTTGGCTGGCCTCAAAGTTTTTGGTTGCCTTTTTCATGTATTCAGCCATCCGGGAGCGGAGACCAAGTACATAGTCCATCACATCCTGTTTGGGGAGGCTTGAGAGGTAACTCCCAGCCCTCTTTGACCAAACACAATGGACCTCTTACAGGATGCCCAAACAGAAGCTCAAATGGGCTGTAACCAACCCCCTTCTGTGGAACCTCTCTGTAGGCAAACAACAGGTAGGGAAGAAGAAGGTCCCATTTCTGCCTAAGCTTCTCTGGGAGTCCTTTAATCATTCCCTTCAGGGTTTTGTTGAAGTGTTCAACCAAACCATTGCATTGTGGGTGATAGGGGGTGGTGAACTTATAAGTCACACCACACTCCTTCCACATTGCTTTCAGATATCCTGACATGAAGTTGGTACCTCTGTCAGAGATGACCTCCTTTGGGAAACCCACTCTGGAGAAAACTCCAATGAGGGCTCTTGCCACCACAGGGGCTGTGGTGGTCCTCAGGGGAATTGCCTCTGGGTACCTGGTGGCATGATCCACTACCACCAGGATAAATCTGTGCCCAGATGCAGTTTGAGGGTCAAGGGGACCAACAATGTCAATCCCTACCCTTTCAAAGGGTACCCCCACCACAGGTAGTGGTATCAGGGGGCCTTTGTGGTGCCACCTGCCTTGCCACTGGCTTGGCATGTGACACAGGAGTGACAAAACTCCTTTGTGTCCTCTGACATATGTGGCCAATGAAAATGTGGAACAAGACTGTCCCAGGTCTTGTTTTGGCCCAAGTGACTTCTGAGGTATTACCAACCTCCTGGTGGCTCCAGGGGCTGGATCTCTACCTTCAGAATATAGGAGTCCCTCATCCCAATAAACTTTATGGGACCCACTAGCACTCCCAGCAGCCTCAGCAGCAGCCTGCTGTCTGAGGGGTTCAAGAGAGGGGCAGCACTTTTGCTCCTTACTCAGATCTTCCCTAGAAGGGCCCCCTGCCCCCAAGAACTCAACCTGATCAGGCTCAAGTTCCTCTGGGGCAGTTCCTTCTTCAGGGTCTGCTCCTCCTCCCTGGGGAGGGGAATCTGTGATATGAGACAGAGGGAAGGCACTGCCTTAACCCTACTGCTCCTCCTCTTGGGAAGCATCTGGTCCATAATTTCAGGATCCAGAGCTGATTCAGTGTCATGCATTTTGGCTTGTGACCTGGTCACAGCAAATACCTCTGCAGGGATGCCCAACATCTCAGCATGAGTCCATAACTCTACTTCAGACCAGGCTGAAGTTTCTAGATCATTGCCCAATAGACATTCTACAGGGAGATCTGCACTGACTACAACCTTCTTGAGGCCAGTTACCCCTCCCCAGGGGAAATTCACAACTGCCAGACTATGGTTGGTCCTGGTGTTGCTTGCATTGGTCACCTGGTACATTTCACCCAGGATGATCTGTCCAGGGTCCACAAGATCCTCTGCCACCATGGTGACACTAGCCCCTGTGTCCCTAAATGCCAAAGCCTGTTTGCCATTTATTACAGGCTGCTGTTTGTATTTGCCCAGATTACTGGGGCTTACTAGGAAGGACATGTCAATGTCTCCATCACAAATCAGCATTGCCTGAGTGGGTACTCTGACTAGGCCAGAGTCCACTTCAGAACCCAGGGTCAACCCTACTACACCCTTATTCTGAGTACCACCTCCACCAGTAGCTGAACTAGGGGGAACAGTTGCCTTAGGGGCAGGAGTGGTGGTGGTTTGGTCTTTGGACTTGTTACAATCAGAAGTCCAGTGCCCTTTCTGTTTACAGAATTTGCACCTGGGCTTCTTTTGGCCTTTTCCCTTGTTGGATTGTGACTCCCCACCAGATGCAGATTTTTGGGGCCCTTGTAAAGACTTCTGGTCTGTTGACTTATCCCCACCTTTCTCAGAGCCCTTAGAATCCTGCTTCTTTGTGTCACCCCCTTGGTTCTGGGTTTTCTGCCTCACCCTGGTTCTGACCCACTTGTCTGCCTTCTTTCCCAATTCTTGGGGAGAGGTCAGATCTGAGTCCACCAGGTATTGATGCAACAACTGGTTCTGGGAATTATTAAGGATCTGTTCTCTCATCATTAGATTATACAATCCCTTGAAATCAGTAACCCTACTGCCAACCCTCCAGAGCCTTGGTTGCACAATCTACAAAGTCAGTCCAGTCCTGAGTCTGTGCCTTCTGGGTGTCTCTGAATTTCAACCTGTACTGCTCAGTGGTTAAGCCAAACCCATCTATCAGTGCACTCTTCAGGACTTCATAGTCATCAGCATCCTCTTCTCTAACAGTGAGGAGCTTGTCTCTACCTTTATCTGAAAAGGAGAGCCACAAGATTGCTGCCCACTGCTTTTGGGGGACCTGTTGTACTCTACAGGCCCTTTCCATAGCAGTTATCCACTTATGGATATCATCCCCACTCTGGTAGGGAGGAACAACCTTGCTCAGGTTCCTATGGTCTGGAATATATTCTCTGCCTCTAGGGACACTGTTGCTGCCACCAGGGGTTCTAACCCCTCTTTTCTAGAAGCTCTCTGGAGCTCAAAGGCTTCTCTATCTAATGCCAATTGCTTGGTTTTGAGGGCAAATCTTGCTTCCTCATACTGCAGCAGTTTGCACAGTCTTTCAGAGGAGGTCTCTCTTCTGGGAAAGTAGGAGTTCCTCTGCTGGACAAATTCTCTGCCAGAGTGATAGGAGCGGTCAGAGTCCCTAGAAAGGGACCTGTGCATCTCCTCCACTGTGTCAGTCCTCTTAGGGAGAATTCCTCTGTCCTTTTCAGACCCCTTGGGGCCTGGCCCTACAATCACAGAGTCTTGGTCAACTTGATGTTCATCATCTGACCCAGACACTGTAATTGACCCACCCCTGATTCAGACCCATTAGCTCCTAGAGCTAATCTAAGATCATCTGCTGTCAGCAGATCTATCAGGTGTAGTGTGGAGGGACTCTGTCCTATCTTCAGGTGCCTCTCAGCACACATGGCTTTCAAGTCAAAGAAAGTCATGTCCTTATACTGAAGCTGGGTGGATCCACTGGGTCCATCCCTTAAGGACATTCTAGTGTTGTGCAGTGTTGTACTACCTACACTAGTTTGTGGCCTACTGATCCTAGCTTGAGCTGTAGAAAGGGTGTGCTATCCCTTGGCACACAGCTCTAAGTTCAGTAGAACTTATTGATACTAAGCTTGACTTTATATGTACCTTGAGTACCTATAGTGGTTTTCAGTTAGTAATTCAAATAGAGATTTTCTGGTAAAACAATAGCAAGCTGGAATCCCACACGCTGCCACCAATGTGAGAAGTTGGCCTGGTATATGCTGTTCACTAATTAAAGTGGACACCTTGCACCAGTCCAATTCGACTCTTATGGTAGGTAGGTTTAAGACAACCTTTATGGAAAGCTATCCTAGTGGTAGCTGTGGAGAGCAGCCTTCAGGCTAAGTCTTGGAGGAATGTAAAGCAGCTTGTTTTACCACACAATCTCTTGAATCACCAAATGAAAAGACACCACACAGGTATATATATCAAATATATATGTATTTATTAATAAACAACTCTCTACTAATCTCTTTATGAGATTAGAAGCCAGGAACATATGTACAAGTCAAGGTTTTATCAAAATAAGTTAGCACAAGTAAATATCACAATCTTATCTTGGCTAGACCGTGGTCTAGAGCATTTAGAATCGAGGGACCCCAGAGAACCACCCCAGGTAGTTGTAGGAGACCCACAGGGGACGGACGCGGTGTTCAGACACTGGTGCGAGTCCTGTACGAGTCTATGCAAGAGAACGCGATTGAGTTATCAATGTTACAGGTCCCTGGCGTGTTCGAGGCGAACACACCGATCGGTCAGTACGAGTCGAAGGACGCGGATACTGATAGAGTTACAAGGGAGTTGGACGCGATGTGTCTAACACAGACGCGAGCCCTGTACTGAGCCAGTGCGATAATCGCACGGGGAAAATAGGAGTTTTAGGGCACTTCTAGGGTAGCTACAAGCAAGCCACTTACAGGGTAAGTAGTTCTAGGGCCCACACCCACAGGAGCAGAGTAGTGCTGAAGTTACCTCACCCAGGGGAGCCGGGTGCATAGGTGTCCTTTGGTGTCGGGTCGCGGCGTCGTTTTCAATGGGAGCCAGTGAAGACTTGCTGCTTGCGATGACAGAAGAAGTGTCCGTTGGAATCCAAGCCTGGATTCGGAAGGAGGAAGACCTGAAAGCAGAGGGGACAGTGTTCACAGTCACTTGGCAGTGACTCTGGGCAAGGAAGATGAATGCCCACCGTCGTCGACAGCTTCGGGTCGTTCATGGGTGTCTTGACTCTTCGACCACGTGGTCCAGGCAGCGTCGATGATGACCAGGAGCTGGATTCAGTGTGTCCCACGACGTCTGCAGCTTACTGAGGTGTCGGCGACTCGATTGGAGCCAACAAGCCTTGGTAGCCGCAAGTCTCGTGGTGATGAGGAAAAGTCAAAGGTGCAGACCAGCAAGGTCTGGGGGACTTACCCAGCAAGGGTAGGTCAGGGCAGGCCTGGAGAAACCAGGGGAGCCCTTTAGTTTTGTTGGAAAGTCTTCTGGGGACCCACAAGCCGGCTGGCAAGGGATCGCAAAGACACCTCAGGAGGATCCACTCAACAGGGGCCCACGGTCACTCGGGATGGTGTAGACCTCTAAATTCGGGAGGGATCTCTGCTAGAGGCTGGGAGCACACGTGGTCCAAAGCACAAGTTCGTAGAATGTCGTGAAGGGGTTGCACTCGACAATAGTGCACAGTACCCAGGGGCTGCGGTTCCTCGTCGCTCGTGGGGTCCACTTGCCTCAGCTTCGCTGGAGGCTCACAATGGCCTTGGAGAAGTCAGGAAATCCTCTTCCTGGGCTGCAGGGACTTCGGGCTCTGGCGGGAGCGGTGTAGTTTGCGACTGTCATTGTAGTTTTTGGTGCCTGCCAAGCAGGGGAGTCACTCCTTGACTCCAAGGGAGATTCTTCAGTCTTCCAAAGGTAGTGGAACGTCGAAGGTCCAGGATTCTTCTGTAGAGCGTCGTCCAGGGAGATCTGGGTTGCAATGCACAGGTTCCCCCTCTTATAATAAAAAGAAGGGAGGGACTAGCTCTATGACATAACACAATCTAAAACCCCCGGGTCTACACAAAACAAAGATCAAACAAAGTGTAATAAATCACTATATGATTTGAAGGCATGAAAAATGTATAAATGTGCATTTACAGAACCTAGTAGCTAGTGCCACAGACCTAACTGGGGGCACTTCCCTTTTAAGGACGAAATCCCTCACTCACCAGAGGTGACATGCTTCATCATATGGGATTCTCCTCCCAGAGGGAAAACCTAGTTCCTCTGAGGGCTACAACTCTCTCTCTGAGAGAGAGGAGCTCAGGGATGTTTTTAGTAGGATATTATAAATCCACAAATGAAGAGACAACTGTGTGAATGAAGGCGCAGCGCAACAAAAAAATGCGTGAATGTGCAAATAGTGAGAAATAAAACTGACTAGAGAACGCAAACCAGTCACTTTATTCAGATGCGTCCTTTGCCAGGATTAAAAGATTGTACCCGCGGTATGAATTTAGACCGCAAAGGTAAAATAGAAAAAAGTGGTCAACATGTTTCAGCCATCCACCTAACAGTAGGCAAGGCTTTCATCAGGACCTATTAAGCTGCTGCTATCTCAATAATGTGCTATAACACAAAGGATATGAAACCAGAAAAGCTCCTCAATCTGTCCATTCTTGAAGGGAAGATTACCTACAAAAAGAGAGAAGAAACAGATCTGATCCATACCTATGATCATCAGCATCATGCACAAACTACAACAGGTTCTGTAAATAATAACAAAGAACAAAAAGGGAGCTTACCCGTCACTGTTGGGTAAAGAACCACACCTCTACCTGGCGACAGCTCAGGAAGGGAGCACCGCTCTGAAACAAACGGTAAATTTGTATCTTTGACACATCATGTCCTACCAAAAACTAGGTTTATTATAGTAGTCCCGATATCAAAGATAGGCATGTAGAGGGAGTAAAAGTATGTGAACAAGAACGAGGAGTATCAACCTTTTAAAACGTACTATGTAAATTTTATAAAAAACTAGCAGGTAGGGAGCCCAAATGACTATAGCGCAAATCTCATCATCAGGACTCCATTAAAACTCATGGGTAGATAAGGTAGCTCAAGTAACTTTGGTAGCCACACTCTCCACATAGACTCAAGAAAGGGATGTGTATTGAGTCAAGTGGTCATGTCTAGGATCAAATGCCTACAACGTAAATATCACCATCAGTAGCTCCTTTAGAAAGTCAGTTATTAAACAAGGGGCTACAAGATGCTTTGATAGCCACAACCTCCACTTAAAGCCGGAGATCCTTGTAAAATAAGGGGAACAGACTACCCCACCAAACCCTCTCTGAAGCGAACAATTAAAACCAAAGAAAAAAGAAGAAAAGAAAAGCAAAACAGCAACAAGGCAGAGACACTCACCTCTCCGTCGGTACCCCGAGGTATACAGAGCCTGCAACCGGAGGTGAAGTCCAATCTAACCCGGTGTGCTTTTATAGTCATCAGTAATGATTAATTTACACTCAGGTGAGCGCACAAACCGGAGCCGATAACCAAGTAACTGAGCATGCGTCGAGTGAATATCACTACACTCCTGCGCATGCGTACAATATCAGAAATGCCCATCTAGTAAAAAATGTATTGAACCGGTCAAGAAAGCCATATAATGAAAAAGGAGTATAGAAAACACCCTTATTGCAGCGATTACTGCAAGGTAAGTATCTTCAATACGAAGAACAGATTTGCCCAGTATTGTAACAGCATCACCCAAGACACTTCGGGAAACACTACTCACTCGCGCATGCGCGTCTTGAGGCAGAGGCATTCGAACCCTACACACAAAGATGCAATCGACACAGCATCATTTCCCACATCGAATATATCTTGTTTCGAAATAATAGGAACCCATAGTGTGGCGCTCAAAACCAGAAGAAAGTGAATAAAAAGTGAGACACGTCTGGTTGTCATGTCAACACATACAAATGAATTCTCCAGGCCAAACGAAAGCCCAGTCCCATGCAATTGAAGAAGCATCTAGACAGAAACCTCTACATGGCTTACAATGGCTCTACCCATGTCAGTATTAAAAAATAATAATAATCACTCAACACTAGAATGATTCCGAATATGGACACAAAAACTCTATACAGTAATGTGCAATGGCCTCAACCCTGCATGTATGCATGAGGATAAATGTATTTTATAGGACCCTCATAGACACATTGTGTAATATGCCATGATATACAGAAATAACTATGCATCACTAACCTAAAGATGAAGACCAAGCTGGATGACACCTTGCTTGAGGGTACTGATGGAATACCTCAATGATATATAATATACCAACATCCAGATGCACCAATCTACAGAAGTGTAAGTCGAGACCTTGGAAAGCTGTGCTACAGTAGAACCCAAGGAATCTCATCATTCAACTCCACAGTGTCAGTTTTCAATTTATGCACCCACCATTGTTCACGTTTGAACAAAAAAGTTGAAATATCAGTAATGTGTGGTGGGATAAAGGGTCTTTCTAGCACTGACCACTTGAGATCCTGTGGGCTATGTTGGGCAGAAAGAAAATGATTGGTCAATTTAGTCGAGGACTTCCTGCATCTAATTGTGCTCTTATGCTCTAGAATGCGGGTTTTTACCCTCCGTGTGGTCATCCCCACATAACGAAGCGGGCACGGGCAATGGATAAGATACACCAAGTTGTCACTATTACAATTCGTGTGACAAGTCAAAATCCATGGCTTAGATGAACCAATGTCAATTTCTGTAGTGTGAGTAGTGTGCGGACAAGCCGCACAAGACCCACAAGGAAAATGACCCTGTACCGGAGGTAAACCCCACAGAGTACCCTGTGAATTCTTGTTACAGGTACGGGGACGTGTGTGTACCAACCGATCTTTTATATTGGTATTTCGCTTAAAAGTAAATAGTGGACGTGGTAATGAGGTGCCGCCAATGTTCAAAATCTTCCAATTGGACAATATACTTTTCTTGATCTGATTGGAGAGACTGCAAAAAGTGTGAACGCAAGTCAGACGGTTGGTAGTAACTTTGGGAAGACCCTGATCCAAAAGAGAATCCCTATTGTTGTTTTTCGCACGTTTTGAGGATCTTCTCACAAGTTTCTTAGGATAATGTCTAACCTGCAACTGATCAGATCAATTCTGAGCGTGTTCATGGTACTTGAGGGATGAAGAACAATTCCTCCTTATACGTAAAAATTGCCCATAGGGCAAATTATCACGCAAGGCCCGAGGATGGAAACTATTGTATGACAGAAGAGAATTCTTCGTCATTGGTTTTTTATATAGTTCCGTGCTCAAGCCTCCTTCAAATGGGGAAATCATAACATCCAAAAAAGGTAACTGGGTGTTGCTAAATTCACATGTGAAGTGCAAGTATTGATTTAGATTGTTCAACCAGATCTTAAACTCAGAAATGGAGGTCGATGTGCCTCTCCATACTACAAACACATCATCAATATACCTTTTCCACACACGTATGTGGACTCTGTATGGGTTGCTGTCATTAAAAATATACTCTTGTTCAAAGATATGCACCTAGAGATTGGCCAAACTAGGAGCGAAAACGCTCCCCATTGAAGTGCCAGACACCTGAAGAAACAACTGCTCTTCAAACTTAAAAAATTCTCTTTCATGGCTATTCTGGCACACTCAATGATGAAGGAGACAGGTGTAATCGAATCAGGAGGTTTGTTCAACAAAAGGGTTTCAATGGCGGCCAAAGTCTCATCTTGCGGAATACACGTATATAGTGACTCAACGTCAAGAGAGACAAGATAGTCACTCGCAGCATCAAAACTCAAATCATCCACTAACTTGAGAACCTCTTTGGTGTCTTTCAAATAAGTGGGCATCTCCACTACCAAAGGCCTCAAAAAATAATCAACAAAAGTGGAAAGAGGTTCAAGTAAAGAACCTAACCCCGAAATAATCGGGCGGCCAGGAGGAGGTCTCTGACTCTTGTGCACCTTGGGGAGTGCATAGAAATAAGGAACAATAGGATAAGTTTTTACCAAAAGAGAGCCTCGTGAGTCGTGATCCAACCATTGGACCGTGCTTCTTCCACAAGAATCTTGATTTCGTGTGCCAATCTTTTGGTAGGATCTTCGCTCAGTGGTTTGTAAAAACGAATGTCTCCAAGTTGTCTCAGACATTCAGTCCGATAAGCTGAAGTATCCATTACTACAATGGATCCCCCTTTATCAGCGGGTTTGATTGTTAATGTTTCTTCTGCAATCAAAGCAGCCATAGCTAATCGTTCTTTCCTAGTCAAATTTTGATACTGTCTATTATCCTTGGCACACATCGTGGTGCTGTTTTGCTTTTCTTTTCTTCTTTTTTCTTTGGTTTTAATTGTTCGCTTCAGAGAGGGTTTGGTGGGGTAGTCTGTTCCCCTTATTTTACAAGGATCTCCGGCTTTAAGTGGAGGTTGTGGCTATCAAAGCATCTTGTAGCCCCTTGTTTAATAACTGACTTTCTAAAGGAGCTACTGATGGTGATATTTACGTTGTAGGCATTTGGATCCTAGACATGACCACTTGACTCGATACACATCCCTTTCTTGAGTCTATGTGGAGAGTGTGGCTACCAAAGTTACTTGAGCTACCTTATCTACCCATGAGTTTTAATGGAGTCCTGATGATGAGATTTGCGCTATAGTCATTTGGGCTCCCTACCTGCTAGTTTTTATAACATTTACATAGTACGTTTTAAAAGGTTGATACTCCTCGTTCTTGTTCACATACTTTTACTCCCTCTACATGCCTATCTTTGATATCGGGACTACTATAATAAACCTAGTTTTTGGTAGGACATGATGTGTCAAAGATACAAATTTACCGTTTGTTTCAGAGCGGTGCTCCCTTCCTGAGCTGTCGCCAGGTAGAGGTGTGGTTCTTTACCCAACAGTGACGGGTAAGCTCCCTTTTGTTCTTTGTTATTATTTACAGAACCTGTTGTAGTTTGTGCATGATGCTGATGATCATAGGTATGGATCAGATCTGTTTCTTCTCTCTTTTTGTAGGTAATCTTCCCTTCAAGAATGGACAGATTGAGGAGCTTTTCTGGTTTCATATCCTTTGTGTTATAGCACATTATTGGAGATAGCAGCAGCTTAATAGGTCCTGATGAAAGCCTTGCCTACTGTTAGGTGGATGGCTGAAACATGTTGACCACTTTTTCTATTTTACCTTTGCGGTCTAAATTCATACCGCGGGTACACTCTTTTAATCCTGGCAAAGGAAGCATCTGAATAAAGTGACTGGTTTGCGTTCTCTAGTCAGTTTTATTTCTCACTATTTGCACATTCACGCATTTTTTTGTTGCGCTGCGCCTTCATTCACACAGTTGTCTCTTCATTTGTGGATTTATAATATCCTACTAAAAACATCCCTGAGCTCCTCTCTCTCAGAGAGAGAGTTGTAGCCCTCAGAGGAACTAGGTTTTCCCTCTGGGAGGAGAATCCCATATGATGAAGCATGTCACCTCTGGTGAGTGAGGGATTTCGTCCTTAAAAGGGAAGTGCCCCCAGTTAGGTCTGTGGCACTAGCTACTAGGTTCTGTAAATGCACATTTATACATTTTTCATGCCTTCAAATCATATAGTGATTTATTACACTTTGTTTGATCTTTGTTTTGTGTAGACCCGGGGGTTTTAGATTGTGTTATGAAACTGTTTTGGGGAGCGAACCCTGTGAGGTCTTTAAATTTCCCTAGGACCCTTTGGCGGTGATCCGTCCTATGTTTGGTAGTTCTTCGAGCAGCTTTCAGGCTGTGGGTCCTTTCTTCTTCTTTTTCTTCAGGTGTCATAATTAGATACCTTTTTTGTAACAGGAGTATTTTGTATGTTGATTCAGAATTTGGGGTAGATCTAACTATTTTACAATATAATTTATTTGCAGTCTTATTGATCAGAATGGCTGAGCGACAGGGTTTGGCTTTTGATGACACAATGCGATACAAAAGGGGATGATGGACGGAACGTTTGAGCCAATCAAACACTCACCCCCAGTCAACTGATCTGGGTTTAATCCATCATCATTCTTTAGCTCACTCCACCACCCCAGTTCAGACATGGCCATATGCAAATCAGTCTGACCCTGTGCCTCATGGGAACAGTCCAGCCCGAACTGCCAAGCCATGTCTTCCCTGGACCGGAAACAAGCATCCTAGGACCGGTTTCTGGCATTCTAGCCGTCATCAGCCAGGCTTGCTTGAATCCAGTGGCAAAGTGAGCAAGGGACCCACGTCTGGGCATACCCCCGCCAACTTAGGGCGAACAAAGCGATACAAAGGGGATGATGGACGGAACGTTTGAGCCAATCAAACACTCACCCCCAGTCAACTGATCTGGGTTTAATCCATCATCATTCTTTAGCTCACTCCACCACCCCAGTTCAGACATGGCCATATGCAAATCGGTCTGACCCTGTGCCTCATGGGAACAGTCCAGCCCGAACTGCCAAGCCATGTCTTCCCTGGACCGGAAACAAGCATCCTAGGACCGGTTTCTGGCATTCCAGCCGTCATCAGCCAGGCTTGCTTGAATCCAGTGGCAAAGTGAGCAAGGGACCCACGTCTGGGCATACCCCCGCCAACTTAGGGCGAACAAAGCGATACAAAAGGGGATGATGGACGGAACGTTTGAGCCAATCAAACACTCACCCCCAGTCAACTGATCTGGGTTTAATCCATCATCATTCTTTAGCTCACTCCACCACCCCAGTTCAGACATGGCCATATGCAAATCAGTCTGACCCTGTGCCTCATGGGAACAGTCCAGCCCGAACTGCCAAGCCATGTCTTCCCTGGACCGGAAACAAGCATCCTAGGACCGGTTTCTGGCATTCCAGCCGTCATCAGCCAGGCTTGCTTGAATCCAGTGGCAAAGTGAGCAAGGGACCCACGTCTGGGCATACCCCCGCCAACTTAGGGCGAACAAAGCGATACAAAAGGGGATGATGGACGGAACGTTTGAGCCAATCAAACACTCACCCCCAGTCAACTGATCTGGGTTTAATCCATCATCATTCTTTAGCTCACTCCACCACCCCAGTTCAGACATGGCCATATGCAAATCAGTCTGACCCTGTGCCTCATGGGAACAGTCCAGCCCGAACTGCCAAGCCATGTCTTCCCTGGACCGGAAACAAGCATCCTAGGACCGGTTTCTGGCATTCCAGCCGTCATCAGCCAGGCTTGCTTGAATCCAGTGGCAAAGTGAGCAAGGGACCCACGTCTGGGCATACCCCCGCCAACTTAGGGCGAACAAAGCGATACAAAAGGGGATGATGGACGGAACGTTTGAGCCAATCAAACACTCACCCCCAGTCAACTGATCTGGGTTTAATCCATCATCATTCTTTAGCTCACTCCACCACCCCAGTTCAGACATGGCTATATGTAAATCAGTCTGACCCTGTGCCTCATGGGAACAGTCCAGCCCGAACTGCCAAGCCATGTCTTCCCTGGACCGGAAACAAGCATCCTAGGACCGGTTTCTGGCATTCCAGCCGTCATCAGCCAGGCTTGCTTGAATCCAGTGGCAAAGTGAGCAAGGGACCCACGTCTGGGCATACCCCCGCCAACTTAGGGCGAACAAAGCGATACAAAAGGGGATGATGGACGGAACGTTTGAGCCAATCAAACACTCACCCCCAGTCAACTGATCTGGGTTTAATCCATCATCATTCTTTAGCTCACTCCACCACCCCAGTTCAGACATGACCATATGCAAATCAGTCTGACCCTGTGCCTCATGGGAACAGTCCAGCCCGAACTGCCAAGCCATGTCTTCCCTGGACCGGAAACAAGCATCCTAGGACCGGTTTCTGGCATTCCAGCCGTCATCAGCCAGGCTTGCTTGAATCCAGTGGCAAAGTGAGCAAGGGACCCACGTCTGGGCAATGGCTCAATCCATCGTGAGCACACCTAGCATTATTGACACATTTCAAGGTGATGCCCCCTTACAAGGTGATGAATGGACCAAATTATTGGTGCTCAAGAAATCTCATTCTCGGGTTTATATACATGGAGCCATCATGACAGAATATCTTAGGGGGAATTGTGCACCGACAGGGTTGATTGTTACTAACGCTCCCCGTCTTTTTCTGGATGACAAGATATTTCTGAAAGATTGGTCATTGGTGGCCTGGCGGTGTACCCGTGATTGGCTGATTCTCATTATTAATACAGCCAAACGTATCGCGGACACCATTTTAATTGAGATACAGGCCTTAGAGTCTCAAATCAGAATCACTCTATCAGGGGCTGTGTTTAAGAAACAAAATGAAGAGTCTAATAAGAGCAACAAGGAGTTTAAAGACTCTGTTTTGATGTCAAAGATTAACAAATTTAAGAAAGACCTAGCACGTTTTTCAATGGAGAAGGTATACCCATACACTAGTGCTGAATATGTGCTCCCTCAATATAATCGTCAGGGGCGCAGATACGGTTCCAACTATTCTACATCAGACAGTGATGATTGGTCTAGTGACTCAGACAACCCTAACCAAGGTGATACATCCAGTAGAGGACACGCCCATAGAGGTAGAGATAATTGGAGAGGTTTTCGAGGCCAAATGCAGCACATTCCACCATCTCAATGGTGGGCACCTGGCCCTTTTCAATATCAACCCTTTTTACCACAGGGGCCAATGTTTCCTTATCAGCCACAACATCAGATGTACCCTAATCAGCCACAATCTCAGATGTATCCTGATCAGTCTTTTTTAGGGTTTGGCCGCACAAGGTCCAGAGGCAGGAGGCGTCAACAACAAACTCAGGTTCATTGGGCAGACAACCCGCCAGCTCGCTCAACGAGGAGCATGACAGAAGCTCAGGCAGGACCGAGCTCGGAGATCTAGTTCTCAACCTGAGCAGTAAGAGCTTGTCCACGGATGAATTAGCTCTTCTTAATAAAGGACTTGGTTTTGTACCCTCGTATCGAGGAGATACTTTTGAGATTAAACGAGAACTTGCTCAATTCTTTCAGAAAATCCGGTTAAATTTTTTCTTTGGAGATAAAGCGCCAGGGGCCACAGATGAGTTGGATACTAATACTGGTTTAAGAAACAAATCTACATTTAATCCTCTTGCCAGTCAGGTTCCTCCTCAAGTGTTGACATTTGAAAAAGCTGTGACCACACAAGTCACCACGATGTGTGCCAAGGATAATAGACAGTATCAAAATTTGACCAGGAAAGAACGATTAGCTATGGCTGCTTTGATTGCAGAAGAAACATTAACAATCAAACCCGCTGATAAAGGGGGATCCATTGTAGTAATGGATACTTCAGCTTATCGGACTGAATGTCTGAGACAACTTGGAGACATTCGTTTTTACAAACCACTGAGCGAAGATCCTACCAAAAGATTGGCACACGAAATCAAGATTCTTGTGGAAGAAGCACGGTCCAATGGTTGGATCACGACTCACGAGGCTCTCTTTTGGTAAAAACTTATCCTATTGTTCCTTATTTCTATGCACTCCCCAAGGTGCACAAGAGTCAGAGACCTCCTCCTGGCCGCCCGATTATTTCGGGGTTAGGTTCTTTACTTGAACCTCTTTCCACTTTTGTTGATTATTTTTTGAGGCCTTTGGTAGTGGAGATGCCCACTTATTTGAAAGACACCAAAGAGGTTCTCAAGTTAGTGGATGATTTGAGTTTTGATGCTGCGAGTGACTATCTTGTCTCTCTTGACGTTGAGTCACTATATACGTGTATTCCGCAAGATGAGACTTTGGCCGCCATTGAAACCCTTTTGTTGAACAAACCTCCTGATTCGATTACACCTGTCTCCTTCATCATTGAGTGTGCCAGAATAGCCATGAAAGAGAATTTTTTAAGTTTGAAGAGCAGTTGTTTCTTCAGGTGTCTGGCACTTCAATGGGGAGCGTTTTCGCTCCTAGTTTGGCCAATCTCTATGTGCATATCTTTGAACAAGAGTATATTTTGAATGACAGCAACCCATACAGAGACCACATACGTGTGTGGAAAAGGTATATTGATGATGTGTTTGTAGTATGGAGAGGCACATCAACCTCCATTTCTGAGTTTAAGATCTGGTTGAACAATTTAAATCAATACTTGCACTTCACATGTGAATTTAGCAACACCCAGTTACCTTTTTTGGATGTTATGATTTCCCCATTTGAAGGAGGCTTGAGCACGGAACTATATAAAAACCAATGACGAAGAATTCTCTTCTGTCATACAATAGTTTCCATCCTCGGGCCTTGCGTGATAATTTGCCCTATGGGCAATTTTTACGTATAAGGAGGAATTGTTCTTCATCCCTCAAGTACCATGAACACGCTCAGAATTGATCTGATCAGTTGCAGGTTAGACATTATCCTAAGAAACTTGTGAGAAGATCCTCAAAACGTGCGAAAAACAACAATAGGGATTCTGTTTTGGATCAGGGTCTTCCCAAAGTTACTACCAACCGTCTGACTTGCGTTCACACTTTTGCAGTCTCTCCAATCAGATCAAGAAAAGTATATTGTCCAATTGGAAGATTTTGAACATTGGCGGCACCTCATTACCACATCCACTATTTGCTTTTAAGCGAAGTACCAATATAAAAGATCGGTTGGTACACACACGTCCCCGTACCTGTAACAAGAATTCACAGGGTACTCTGTGGGGTTTACCTCCGGTACAGGGTCATTTTCCTTGTGGGTCTTGTGCGGCTTGTCCGCACACTACTCACACTACAGAAATTGACATTGGTTCATCTAAGCCATGGATTTTGACTTGTCACACGAATTGTAATAGTGACAACTTGGTGTATCTTATCCATTGCCCGTGCCCGCTTCGTTATGTGAGGATGACCACACGGAGGGTAAAAACCCGCATTCTAGAGCATAAGAGCACAATTAGATGCAGGAAGTCCTCGACTAAATTGACCAATCATTTTCTTTCTGCCCAACATAGCCCACAGGATCTCAAGTGGTCAGTGCTAGAAAGACCCTTTATCCCACCACACATTACTGATATTTCAACTTTTTTGTTCAAACGTGAACAATGGTGGGTGCATAAATTGAAAACTGACACTGTGGGGTTGAATGATGAGATTCCTTGGGTTCTACTGTAGCACAGCTTTCCAAGGTCTCGACTTACACTTCTGTAGATTGGTGCATCTGGATGTTGGTATATTATATATCATTGAGGTATTCCATCAGTACCCTCAAGCAAGGTGTCATCCAGCTTGGTCTTCATCTTTAGGTTAGTGATGCATAGTTATTTCTGTATATCATGGCATATTACACAATGTGTCTATGAGGGTCCTATAAAATACATTTATCCTCATGCATACATGCAGGGTTGAGGCCATTGCACATTACTGTATAGAGTTTTTGTGTCCATATTCGGAATCATTCTAGTGTTGAGTGATTATTATTATTTTTTAATACTGACAAGGGTAGAGCCATTGTAAGCCATGTAGAGGTTTCTGTCTAGATGCTTCTTCAATTGCATGGGACTGGGCTTTCGTTTGGCCTGGAGAATTCATTTGTATGTGTTGACATGACGACCAGACGTGTCTCACTTTTTATTCACTTTCTTCTGGTTTTGAGCGCCACACTATGGGTTCCTATTATTTCGAAACAAGATATATTCGATGTGGGAAATGATGCTGTGTCGATTGCATCTTTGTGTGTAGGGTTCGAATGCCTCTGCCTCAAGACGCGCATGCGCGAGTGAGTAGTGTTTCCCGAAGCGTCTTTTGTGATGCTGTTACAATACTGGGCAAATCTGTTCTTCATATTGAAGATACTTACCTTGCAGTAATCGCTGCAATAAGGGTGTTTTCTATACTCCTTTTTCATTATATGGCTTTCTTGACCGGTTCAATACATTTTTTACTAGATGGGCATTTCTGATATTGTACGCATGCGCAGGAGTGTAGTGATATTCACTCGACGCATGCTCAGTTACTTGGTTATCGGCTCCGGTTTGTGCGCTCACCTGAGTGTAAATTAATCATTACTGATGACTATAAAAGCACACCGGGTTAGATTGGACTTCACCTCCGGTTGCAGGCTCTGTATACCTCGGGGTACCGACGGAGAGGTGAGTGTCTCTGCCTTGTTGCTGTTTTGCTTTTCTTTTCTTCTTTTTTCTTTGGTTTTAATTGTTCGCTTCAGAGAGGGTTTGGTGGGGTAGTCTGTTCCCCTTATTTTACAAGGATCTCCGGCTTTAAGTGGAGGTTGTGGCTATCAAAGCA
The DNA here is from genome assembly GCA_963921515.1 of Calotriton arnoldi. Lineage (NCBI taxonomy): Eukaryota > Metazoa > Chordata > Amphibia > Caudata > Salamandridae > Calotriton > Calotriton arnoldi. The sequence goes on from CAWUFW010020398.1 coordinate 69,136, forward strand.
TCTTGTAGCCCCTTGTTTAATAACTGACTTTCTAAAGGAGCTACTGATGGTGATATTTACGTTGTAGGCATTTGGATCCTAGACATGACCACTTGACTCGATACACATCCCTTTCTTGAGTCTATGTGGAGAGTGTGGCTACCAAAGTTACTTGAGCTACCTTATCTACCCATGAGTTTTAATGGAGTCCTGATGATGAGATTTGCGCTATGGTCATTTGGGATCCCTACCTGCTAGTTTTTTATAACATTTACATAGTACGTTTTAAAAGGTTGATACTCCTCGTTCTTGTTCACATACTTTTACTCCCTCTACATGCCTATCTTTGATATCGGGACTACTATAATAAACCTAGTTTTTGGTAGGACATGATGTGTCAAAGATACAAATTTACCGTTTGTTTCAGAGCGGTGCTCCCTTCCTGAGCTGTCGCCAGGTAGAGGTGTGGTTCTTTACCCAACAGTGACGGGTAAGCTCCCTTTTGTTCTTTGTTATTATTTACAGAACCTGTTGTAGTTTGTGCATGATGCTGATGATCATAGGTATGGATCAGATCTGTTTCTTCTCTCTTTTTGTAGGTAATCTTCCCTTCAAGAATGGACAGATTGAGGAGCTTTTCTGGTTTCATATCCTTTGTGTTATAGCACATTATTGAGATAGCAGCAGCTTAATAGGTCCTGATGAAAGCCTTGCCTACTGTTAGGTGGATGGCTGAAACATGTTGACCACTTTTTTCTATTTTACCTTTGCGGTCTAAATTCATACCGCGGGTACACTCTTTTAATCCTGGCAAAGGACGCATCTGAATAAAGTGACTGGTTTGCGTTCTCTAGTCAGTTTTATTTCTCACTATTTGCACATTCACGCATTTTTTGTTGCGCTGCGCCTTCATTCACACAGTTGTCTCTTCATTTGTGGATTTATAATATCCTACTAAAAACATCCCTGAGCTCCTCTCTCTCAGAGAGAGAGTTGTAGCCCTCAGAGGAACTAGGTTTTCCCTCTGGGAGGAGAATCCCATATGATGAAGCATGTCACCTCTGGTGAGTGAGGGATTTCGTCCTTAAAAGGGAAGTGCCCCCAGTTAGGTCTGTGGCACTAGCTACTAGGTTCTGTAAATGCACATTTATACATTTTTCATGCCTTCAAATCATATAGTGATTTATTACACTTTGTTTGATCTTTGTTTTGTGTAGACCCGGGGTTTTAGATTGTGTTATGAAACTGTTTTGGGAGCGAACCCTGTGAGGTCTTTAAATGTCCCTAGGACCCTTTGGCGGTGATCCGTCCTATGTTTGGTAGTTCCACTAGCTCTATGACCCCACCTATGGGAGGGTCAGGGGAGTGGGTGGCTACACCCACTTCCCTTTGTCCAGTTTCGTGCCAGAGCAGGGGCAGGTAGCCCCTGACCGGTTTGAACTGGGGTATGCACAGAGGAGCCTTCTGCTCCCCCAGTGCAGGACTTCAAAGCACTCTAAGAGTGCACCCACCCAGCCCCAATACACTAAACCCTGTCTGGGAGGTGGTCACACCCCCTTGCGACAGGATATCTATTGTTGGGCTTCCTCCACTGTGAGTTTCGGTCATCAGCAGGAGGGCAGCCCAGTGTCTGTGACTGGTGGCATCCATCTTGTGATGCCAGGGCTCTGGAAAGAAGTTACCGGTTAGGGCCGGTGTGTACATGTCTCTCCCTCTAGAAGGGTGGAATGCTACCCCGCCGCCAGAACTGGCGGGGGGTAGTATTCCAAGATGTTTTACACCAAACACGACATGTTTCCGTGCAGCCATCCCAAAGTTAGCATTTAACGCGAGGTTATAATGCGCTTAAGAGTATATGGTCAGGCTGCACTACAAACAGCATCAGAGAAGGGTCTCTGAACGCTGCAGAGGGGCTCTGCTCACATAGGGACACCCTCCCACATAAGAACCAAGCACTCTGCCTTCAGGATTGATAAGGCCGGCCATAGGAGTGACTTATAGGTTTGTATGTGTGTATGTATGTAGTGGTATAGGTAGCCCATACCACAGTAAGGGGTGCATGCACCACCTTACCCAGGCTGCAGTAGCAGACCTGTGGTGTCAGATTTAGTCTGCTTCCCAGGGGTGGCATAATACATGCTTCAGCCCCTGGTAGGCCTGTGAAGTACCTATGCCCTTGGCACCTAAGGTACCATATACTAGGGACTCATAAGGTACCACAGTATCCAATCACTAGTGCACCTAGAGTGCGCTCCAAGTCGTTTAGAGAGAACAGAGAGGCTGGGCCCTGATTAGCAGGGACCCAGCCCGACTATAGCCAGAAACCAGTGTAAACATCAGAAAAAAAGTGGGGGCAACATAAGAGGCAGATCCTACTCTCCATCTGAGATGGCGTTGGAAATAGAGGTGTGTTCAGGTCCTTGTTTTTGGCTAGTCCAAGACAGGATGTCTGTTGCACAGTGTCATTTAGAAATATCATCTGCTGTGGAATGAGGCATGCTCTAAATAGCGCTTCTGTTCCCTGGACTTGCCAGTCCCTAGAACCTCAGACTGATTTTAAGTCTATTGTGTCCTTCCATAGGTCAAAACCCTGTTCAGACAATTGGGCAATAAAGGAAGCAGAGTATATCTGTTTGGTGTTAGTCAGCATAATTTTCAGTACCGATGTCGGTGTAACTTTATAATAAAATGACGTCGGGTCAGTGCTGTTAAAACCTGAAAAATATGCAAGTTTCTGTGCAAATGTATGCAAACTACTTTTTGGTGGTGTAGGGCAATGTTCCCACTGGTGGTATTCAAAAACATTTCTAGGCAAAATAGATTTGTGTAGGAAATGATGACCATAATGTTGGTAACAGTACAATGTGTCATAGTCTGAATTACCTTCTAACATTTCAGTGTTCAGAAATGCGGCAGTTTTTTCCAGATCAGACAACATGTTATTAACAGTTTCAGAGTCCCAATCATCAGAAAATGTACTGGAGGTAATGATCACTTAATGAAATTTTAAATATATGTGAAAGTTGTAAAAGTTCAGTCGGACCGAATATATCAAAATCAACTTTGTCCCAGACTGTACCGTCCGGTATAGGAACTGCTGTGATATTCACTGTTGACAAGTCTCTTTGTTCACGATGTGAAGATTGATGTGGTTTTAAAATCAAATTAATTTTCTGGGCTGTGGTGCTTTATTGAAGGTATCGACCATTAATGCTAAAAGTTATAACTAAGCCTAGCCAGAAAAGAAAAAATAGAATCCCAGTAATTACCCTGAGTTCTAATCAAGGCGATACCAGGTAAGTCTTTTTAAAAAGTTTAGAAAGTCTTTAACTTGCTGCTTATGTGAATTTTGGGCTGGCGTCGTTTCCGGTTCACTTGGATCCAAGGAAAACGTATCAAAGTTCATGAAGTAGCCAGAGGCAGTTCGGTCAATTGTAGGAATTGCATCGGGATTTGTTGAAATCGCATTTTGCTCTTGTCGAGGAATGTTGACGTAGACGTCTGTATCTGGTCTGATTGCAACTTGTGTGTTATTTTTAATTGAATTTTGAAGATGAACTTCTGGTTCAAGGGGAACGAGTTCCATAGCATCGTTGCATAGTCCTTCATTCCGTACAGGAGGCTCTTTAAACGTGATGAGTCTTTCTGTTTGAACTTCTTGGATGCTAGCTAGAGGAGGGCGTCTGTTACTGTGGAGTCCACGAGGCCTACTGTTCAGTATCGGCCACATAGTGTGGTTTGATTAAGTCAATTGAGACAAATCGTTTCTCCTTTTTCCCGGCAAGAGGCGGTAAAAGTACAGTTTTTGTTCCTTGAACTGCTAGGACAGGTACAGGCTTTCTGTATGATGGTCCAAATTCTTTTTTGTCCGCTATTTTCTCTCTGACCAGATCCCCGACTTTTGGGATCCAGACAGGTCTTGCCGTTACTGCCTTGACTTCCCCAGTGGTGTTCTGTTTCTGGAGCACGTTACTTTGTTGTGTCCTGGATTCATTGAGATCCTGTAAAACAGCCAAACGATCATGAATATCAAATTGTTTTTCATCCGCCACTGCGCCTTCACAATCAAGATCAGGTACCCACATTCTCGTCCCAAATAGGACCTCATACGGAGTGACACCCCCTAGAGAGCTTCTTGGCTTGTTATTGAGTGCCTGTTGTACCCCATATAGGTGATTGACCCAACTACCGCCCTTGCCTAATACCCTAGCTGTTAAAGATTGCTTTAAGCCCCGGTTTTTCCTCTCCACAACTGAATTTCCCTCAGGATGGAACGGAGAGGAGTACCGCAATGCTACGCCCATACTTTCCATGGCCTCTTTGTAAGCCCGAGAGCTAAACGCCGGGCCACAGTCAGAATGTAACGTGCCAACTGCATATGTCCCGATAAAGACTCGCAAATCTTTGATAACAGTTCGAGCGTCAGCCGAGCGCTGAGGCCAAACCAATAGGAATCTTGAGCAGGAATCCACTGCAACCATGATATACTTGTAAGCCCCATCAGATTGTAAGGGGCCGCAATGGTCCAGATACACACAAGCGAGAGGTTTGTCTGATTTTAGTAACAGTGTCTGTGTCGGGCGTTTTAGGTGGAGCCTTTCATCTGTTGGCAGATGTCACATTTCAAGACATAGTCCTTAGTTTGTTTTGTTAGACCTGGCCACCAGTAGCGCTGTTTCAACAATGAAATAGTCGCTGTAACGCCTGTATGCGCAGAGCCCAAATCCTCGTGTGCTGCTAGAATTAAACCTTGCCTACGATCCATATTTGGTATTACTCTGTTCCCCACTCCAGGAATCTGAGCATATGGAATGTTGTTAGCATCTAACTTGTAGGAGTACTTGAGTGGAAATTTCTTTGGCACTGCTCCGCTGTTTTTGCTTAAAGCAATGACAGCGACCATAATCTCATCGTCTATCCTTGTTTTTGAACGAATGATTGCAGCTACGGACGCTGTGCGTACAGCCCCCTTCACGGCTTCGTCAGCCAATGAATTCCCTTCAACGTGAACGCCATCATGCTGATGACTCAGTGTATGTATCACGTGAGCCCTCGGTAGTTCGTTCTTCAACTCAACTACCTGTTCCCATAGCATTTTATGCTTAATTGTGCCACCTTTTGCATCTTTGAACCCGTTTTGTTCCCAATTATATAAATATTCATTGTACGACTGTACACAGTAAAAGGAATCACACACTATAAGTGTGGGGAATTCGTGATCCGTATTCACAAGTGCCAGTATCAGTGCTTTTAACTCTGCCAACTGAGCCGTGAAGTCTCCTAGAGATTGCGTTTTGGTGTAACTTGGATAGAATTTTCCATCCTGCATGAGACCTTTAATGATTGCACATGCTGCGCTGTATTGTTGCTTACTCCCTATGGCCGGTTGAGCAGATCCGTCAGTGTAAATAATATATTCATACTGATCTAGAGGCAAAATTTCATTTGGTAGAGGATATTCTTGTTCGTATTGCAGGAATGCCTGTGTTTTTAGGCTTGGATCAAATCTGTATTCAACATCTGTTGCAGTAAGGGAATTAGCCCATTGTATCCATCTCAGATGTAAGGCTTTAGCATCTGGAATGCTAGCCTTTGTAACAGCTTCTAAAGCTGGTACTGGGGTCACGACTATTATGCATTTTCCCTGAGCCAGGTCTCTTTCTCTTGCTACAGCGGTCTGAACTGCTGTCAGGATTTTTTCTGTTGAAGTGAAACGCATTTCTGCGTTTGTGTACAGGTGTGATTTGTATGCGATTGGTACCGTTTCGCCTTCATTGAAGGCTAAGTAAGTGTACCCGCATTGACCCGCTATTATTCGTATCACTAAGTTGCGTACATTTACGCGTGTCTGTAAGTGTTTTGAAACTATCATGTCTTCTTGTAGTGAACGTAGGATGTTTGTGTGTTCCTGTGTCCAATGTCTGACTGAAAAGTCAGGTTTGATTAAGTCATAGAAAGGTTTTACTTTTTCTGCGTAATCTAAAATGTATGTTCTGCTGAAATTTAGGAATCCCAGTATCGATTGCAGATTTTTTAAGGATCTTGGAGGCTGGAGCAGCACACACTTTTCTAAAACGTTAGCTGCCAGGCTTTTCCCTTCACTTGAAAGCTTGTATCCTAAAAACAGGACATTGAGGTGGGCTATTTTAGATTTCTTAAAATTAAATTTGTAGCCCTCTGAGATGAATCCCATTATAATGGTGCTCACCCTGGTCAAGTGCCTTTTTAAGTCATCGTCCGTCAGATAAATATCATCCACATAGGAGAATGCTTCCTCATCAAAATTTTGGAGTAACTCTGGTACTCTTGCTGAGAATACCCCGGGCTGTTCTTATACCCTAGGGGAGACGACAAAATTGCCGCTGGGACCCCAACGCTGAGAATGCGGTCAAATACCTGCTTTCAGGCACTATATTTTGGCAGAAAAATCCATTTGAGATATCAAGTGTAGTTTTGTATTTTTTCCGCACAATGATATTCATTAATGCGGCACTGTGTGCGTTTTGGACAGCGAATGTCTTTGTGCATGTGTTTAAATGTCTGTAATCAAAAACTAGACGATATGAGTTGTCCGGTTTTGATACGGGAAACAAAGGGTTGTTCATTGGTGAGGTGCATGTTTCAATCACCCCTTGGAATTCAAGTTGATCTAAGATCTCCCTGACCTGTTTTTTAGCTTCTTGCTTTATTGGGTATTGCCTCTGAGCATTTGGTGAAACTTTTAACGGGATCACGTGGTGGGTTGAAACTTCATCCACCCTGGCATGATTTTTGTATAGTGCTGGAGCTAGGGCAACTGCTCACTCCTGTGCATATACATGTTTAAGATGTATGGGAACGAGGTCGGAAAATGCTGGGAAAATTACTGTTTCTCCCCTGGGGCACTCCATAACGAATGCTGGCGGCCAATCTTGTTCAGCTAATAGGATGTCATAACCAGATGACAGATTTTCCCAAAAGAGACCTTTAACTTTCCTGGGCTTGTCCCCCTCCATTTGGAGTGTTATTTCGTGTAACTTATGCGGGACGCTCACCCTTGTATCTGGTGTTTCCTCTGTGATGTAATCATTCAAGTCCGCTATCACCAGAAATTCCATCTGGCGAGCTATTGTTACTTCTGCCGCACTGTCTAGCATCGTCAGAGCCCATTCCCCATTCAGAAGTTGTGTCCTCAGAATTCTGGGCATGTCTGATCTTTATGCCTGTAACTTTCTTCTTCTTAAACTGAGGTTTTGATTTTGGCTTGTCTTCTTTTTTGGAAGTAAAGTCTTGAGTGTGCTGCTTGTCTCTGGACTTTGTACGCTCTTCTTTGTGTTCTGACCATCCTTCTCTCTCTGAGTTTTTCGTCGAGCCCTGAAAGGAACGAGAGGAATGTGTATCAGTATCCTGATACCTGTCAGGTTTCCTAATATTATCCCTATTCCTAAGGTTGTACCTCTTTTCAGAGGGCTCCTGTGGGGGAGATCTGCCTCTGGATTGAGATCCGTTTCCTTTAAAGCTTTGTTGTTTTTTATATCCCACTTCTTTTTAGAAGAAGCAGGCGTCTGCTTGGTAGTGTCCTTTTCAGAACTGCCCATTAGTTGTGGTTTTAATGCTTTCCCACCTAAACTGTCTCTGCCCAATTCTGCATATGCAGTTTCAACTATTTTGGGTAGTTCGTGTTGTTGGTCTAACGGACTGAACTCCCTTAGGCGTTGGCGGATGGCCACTGAAGCTGCTTCCCCTTTAATGTTAGCTAGTATTATGGCTGATACATGGTCATAGTTACCTAGTAACTTCATCCCTAAGTTTAGGGCAGGCTCTGCTCCGTACTCATTTTGTATTTGTCTCAATACATCAGGTACTACTGCTAATGACGGGATACCATGAGTCATGGTATAAATGGCAGCAAAGACTGTACCCCAAGTGGTACAATCCTCCAATTGTGGTGTTATCCCCATGGGCAAGCAGATTGTTAGCATTCTGTGTTTTTCATACGTGGTAGTATTCGGGAATACTGCCTCGAGCTGAGTTATTTTCTGAGCTACCCAGAATGGTATTTGTTCACGTTTTGTGGGCATTTTACCCATTACTGCGTGTAATGTTTGTGGTGTGATTTTAGTTGCTGTACCCTGAGACTGGGTACCATTTGTTGCAACTGTTGTTGGTTGGACTGTGAAAGTCCTCATGACGAATTGTGTCAAGTTTCTGTAGATTTTGATTAAATCCTTGTGTTGTAAGAGTAAGTCTGGCTGTGGCATTGTGTCAATGTCAGGATGCGGTGTGTAAGCCGCTAATATTGGCCATGTTGCCCTGTCTCCTCCGAGCGGGCCTAATCTTACTCTGTTTCTTATATGTGGTAGGGCGCCTTTAAACCAGTATAGGTGTTCCTGGTACGTGAGTGGAACTTCTATGTCCTCGCAAGGACCATATTCCTGTGGTGCATCTCCTTCTTTATAGTAGTGAAATGTCTGTGTTCTTGCATCTGCTTCTGGAAATGTAACCCACGAATAGAATACCTCTGTTTTATTTGATTTGTGTGCCTCAATTACGAAAGCTACTTTACCACCCCTAGGTGTTAAACCATATTTTAGTAATTTCAGGGTGATGGTACGTCTAAATTTAGGTGCAATGAGAATTCCATCCACCTCCTCTTCTCCTATTGAGAGGCGTCTAGCCACCACCGGGTTATCTTCGCCCTCAGTCATTTTGTAAAGGAGAAGTTTGTTCAAGGGAACTAAGATAAGGTGTTATGCACAATTTTAGGAACACTGTGTCCTTTCAAGCTTGATTAACCAACAGCCAATAAATAGGATTTTTTTGCCTACTCAGCTGTGGCGGAGTTTGTGCCCACCCACTCCAGACATCTCTGGCGTTTTGTGAGTAGGGGTCTCTGAGAATTAGCACAACTGAACTACTCAGATTCTACTGTTAAATAAGTACCCAACCAACGTTGGCGGCGCCATGTCATGTAGTTCCTATATATAACCTATACAGAATCTGCGCGTTCGGATAACATGAACTGTGGGTTTGGTGGCAGACTGACTCTGAGCACCCCCACCGAAAATGTTAGCCTGTTTGCATTAGCTAGCTCACAGTGCCACTAGTGTCTCCTCTTATCGGGGAGAGCATAGTTTCTGGCAACCTTAGAACATGACAACCCTGATCCCTCAGGATCGTAGAAACAATGTACTACCTTTCGCTCAGTCACTCATGCTTACTTATTCGGTCTCAGAGAGTTACACAGAAGAAACAGTCGGGCGTGTTACAATAAGTATTTATTGTACAGTTGCTCTTCTAGTGTAAAATAGATGTGCTGCAATAATAGTGAGACAGTAGCAGATATATATAATCCGCAATATAGTGAATATAAATGGATAGTACAGTTCTACCATTTTGCCATATTCATAAATGCATACATGGATATAAAATGCATGATAAAAGAAAGCGCGTACTCCTACGATGCTTATCTAGATGTACCTAAGTGTACCTAGCATGTGAGTAGGTGTGAAGCCAAGAATCCCTCTAGGATTTAGTCTAACCCCATTTGCAGTATCACAATAACTTGGCCAAACTCATGGACTTTTGCATGTAGTTTGAACTGCAGACTACAGTTGAACGATGTATTTATTTTTAACCTTTACGATTCTTCTCTCCTACAGGCATTGTTGTTGATTGACAGGTACCACTTTATAGGGTGCTGTATGGGTGGTCACTGAACTGTGTAATGAACAGACCACCAACCATAAAGTGTAGAATGATTAAGAATAGGTCCTGAAGAATTGCCGTTAACTTAACAGTAGGCAAGAAACATGTTGGCCTGAGTTTGAGCACACAACCCTGCAATCCTTGAGCAGACGCGTGCGCCTCTTACTGGTTTTTAATCAGGATAGTGACCATTGTCATTAAAATAGTTTTGGATGGATCACTAACTCCTGTTTTAGATTGCACACACTACACATTTTCACATCTACACTCACTAGGGCCCTTACACGCACCGCACCTAACGGCTAAGAAAAAGATCTCCGCCAAGAAGGCCCCATCACGGGTGCCGATCGGGTATTGCAGCGCCGACCCGATAAGGAGCAGACCCAGTGATGAAGCATGACACCTAGCTGGCTGGGTGTGTGAGGGTCCTTTTCTGAAAGGAGAAAAGATTTTCTCCGATCTTTATGAGCACTCACATGCTCTCTTTTCACCCATTGACCTGTAGGACTCTTTTAGGAACAGCATACCTCTTCTTGTTGTAGTTCTACCATTTTGCCATAATCATAAATGCATACATGGATATAAAATGCATGATAAAAGAAAGCGTGTACTCCTACGATGCCTATCTAGATGTACCAGTGGTGTAACGAAACTTGAGGGGGCCCCCCTGCAAAGCACAATGAGGGCCCCCCCCAGCGGCCCTGCCCACCACCTATCACTTTGCCCCACCGACAAAAATAAGCAGTCACCTAAAGCCGTATTTTCAGCACTTATCTGTGCATACTTCGAATAGCAAATATAAATAGAATGCACTTTAATTGTGTTCTAGGGCTGCCTGAATGATGAGATCCATGACTGATAATTAAAGGGAACAAAGACAGAAAAGTCACATTACAAATGAATACATACTTTTTTATTTATAACGCTATTTAGTGCCAAGACGAGGTCTTTCCAGGCTCTTTAAACACATGGCTGGCATTTTTCTTTTGGCAACCCTACTTTATATTCCTTTTCATGAAATGCATTCTCACACTACAGCAGTAAATGTAAATTTCAAATGTAAGGAATAGGCAGAGTGGGGGCCCAGAGGGTACTGGAACCAGAAAAAAACTAAGCCTCGGTAACCAGTTTACAAAGGTATGTTGACTGTGCACCTCAGATAGAGCGTACAGCTGACTGTTGTGGTGCACTGTAGCACCCAACAGCACTTTTCAATAATGTACATCTCACGCCGACATGTAATAGCGCTCACTGGGTAGAGCTTATATAGCACATAGCTCAGAAATACCATATAGATGGATGGCACGCCGCTGCCAAGAGCATTGTAAGTAGTTTAAAAAACACGCAAGCATCGAACAGAACGCTCTGGACAGACCTTGCATACACCCCACATAGCGCAGATATACTATAAAGCTGGCTGCAATGTGGCCCCGAAGAGCACTTTTCAATAGCATGGAACACACACAAACTTCCAACACAATACATTAAAAAGAACATTTTGCTTACATCTAACTAAGCACAGATATGGCATTTGGGCCGTGGGCCATATTTTCCATTGAATGCATTATATAAACATAAATAACGTACAATAACATGTAATTGCTGCCCCTATAGTTGTGTAGCTCTATCTATAGCTTGGTCATCAGAATGTGCTACAACAAAGACGATGATGCTGGGCTGGTAAACAGGAGAGAGGGCCAACCCATCTTCACTATTGAGAGGCTCAGAAGCGCATCATTTAATTTATGAGGCAGGCCGCCTAGCCGCAGGACTGATATGAGGCAACTGGTGCACCCATGCTGCAGCTGCGCGCTACAACTACTGCGCTGATGGCCCAAACTCTACGCCACTCTACTCTATGCCACTGCACTTTTGGGTAGAGGTGCACCAGTGAGTGAGCTGCCCCAGTACTGGGCTAGAAGTGCCAGCTGCAGATCAGAAATGATTGGGCACATATGCAACTCTGAGTGGATCTCTGTACTGGAATTGCAGAAGGGGGCTGTCCTACAGGAAAGACACATGCTGGGAGAGTGGCCAACTAGACGATGAGCACAGGGGTCTTCCTCAGAGTGCAAGTGTCGGCCCACTCTAAACATATCCCAGAGTGCTCTGCAAAGCTGAGACTCCCCCACCATACCCTGGTTGCTTGCCCTCTGCTGGCCCCAAGCTTGCATCAGGGGTCAGACACACTAGGGCTCCTCCACAACACAAGACCCAAGGGAATGCTGGAAATGAGCCCAAACTAACAAAGACGTCCGTGCAAGTCTTCCTGCTCAGTCGGAGGCTGTGCACATATTTCACAGCATCCATTTACAAGCCTCAAAGCACACTGAGTAAACAACTGGCAAGCTCCATTTACAGTCTCAGAGAAGGCTGTGCACACAACCGACTGCATCCAATTACAGGCCTCAAAGCAGGCTGAGCAAACAACTGGCAGGCTCCATTTACAGTCTCAGAGGACGCTGTGCACACATCCGACTGCATCCATTTACAAGCCTCAAAGTAAGCTGCATAAACAGCTGGCAGGATCCATTTACAGTCTTAGAGGAGGCTGTGCACACATCTGGCAGCATTCATGTAAAGGCCTGAGAGGAAGCTGCGTACGCAACTGGTAGGACCCATTAGGAACTCAGAGGAGGCTGTGCACACAGCCGTCAGCATCCATTTACTGGTCTCAGAAGAGGCTGACTACAGCTAGCAGGATCAATTTACATGCTTCAGACGAGACTGTGCACAGCTGTCTGGCAGGGCCCACTATGACCTCTGAACAGCCGGTGTACACAGCTGGCAGGATCCATTTACATGCCTCAGAGTATACTCTGCACAGCTGGCCGGCAGGACCCACTATCACCTCTCAACAGCCGGTGTACACAGCTGGCAGGATCCATTTACATGCCTCAGAGTAGACTGTGCACAGCTGGCTGGCAGGACCCACTATGACCTCTGAACAGCCGGTGTACACAGCTGGCAGGATCCATTTACATGCCTCAGAGTAGACTGTGCACAGCTGGCTGGCAGGACCCACTATGACCTCTGAACAGCCGGTGTACACAGCTGGCAGGATCCATTTACATGCCTCAGAGTAGACTGTGCATAGCTGGCTGGCAGGACCCACTATGACCTCTCAACGCCGGTGTACACAGCTGGCAGGATCCATTTACATGCCTCAGAGTAGACTGTGCAGAGCTGGCTGGCAGGACCCACTATGACCTCTGAACAGCCAGTGTACACAGCTGGCAGGATCCATTTGCAGCCCTCAGAGAACACTATGTACAGCTGGCAAGGCCTGTTAAGACCTTAGAGGAGGCTGTGAACACATCTAGCAGGGACCACTCCAGACCTCAGAGGAGGCTGTGAGCAGAGCTGGCAGAATCCATGTCCATGCCTCAGTGGAGGCTGTGCACAGCTGGCTGGCAGGACCCACTATGACCTCTGAACAGCCAGTGTACACAGCTGGCAGGATCCATTTACATGCCTCAGAGTAGACTGTGCACAGCTGGCTGGAAGGACCCACTATGACCTCTCAACAGCCGGTGTACACAGCTGGCAGGATCCATTTACATGCCTCAGAGGAGACTGTGCACAGCTGGCTGGCAGGACCCACTATGACCTCTGAACAGCCAGTGTACACAGCTGGCAGGATCCATTTGCAGCCCTCAGAGGACACTATGTACAGCTGGCAAGGCCTGTTAAGACCTTAGAGGAGGCTGTGAACACATCTAGCAGGGACCACTCCAGGCCTCAGAGGAGGCTGTGAGCAGAGCTGGCAGAATCCATGTCCATGCCTCAGTGCAGGCTGTGCACAGCTGGCTGGCAGGACCCACCATTTACAAGCCTCAAAGCACACTGAGTAAACAACTGGCAAGCTCCATTTACAGCCTCAGAGAAGGCTGTGCACACAACCGACTGCATCCAATTACAGGCCTCAAAGCAGGCTGAGCAAACAACTGGCAGGCTCCATTTACAGTCTCAGAGGACGCTGTGCACACATCCGACTGCATCCATTTACAAGCCTCAAAGTAAGCTGCATAAACAGCTGGCAGGGTCCATTTACAGTCTTAGAGGAGGCTGTGCACACATCTGGCAGAATCCATTTACAAGCCTCAAATGAGGGTGCTTAAACACCTGTCAGGATCCATTTACTCCCTTAGAGGAGGCTGTGCACACGTCTGGCAGCATTCATGTAAAGGCCTGAGAGGAAGCTGCGTACGCAACTGGTAGGACCCATTAGGAACTCAGAGGAGGCTGTGCACACAGCCGTCAGCATCCATTTACTAGTCTCAGAAGAGGCTGACTACAGCTAGCAGGATCAATTTACATGCTTCAGACGAGACTGTGCACAGCTGGCTGGCAGGGCCCACTATGACCTCTGAACAGCCGGTGTACACAGCTGGCAGGATCCATTTACATGCCTCAGAGTATACTCTGCACAGCTGGCCGGCAGGACCCACTATCACCTCTCAACAGCCGGTGTACACAGCTGGCAGGATCCATTTACATGCCTCAGAGTAGACTGTGCACAGCTGTTCTGGCAGGACCCACTATGACCTCTGAACAGCCAGTGTACACAGCTGGCAGGATCCATTTGCAGCCCTCAGAGGACACTATGTACAGCTGGCAAGGCCTGTTAAGACCTTAGAGGAGGCTGTGAACACATCTAGCAGGGACCACTCCAGGCCTCAGAGGAGGCTGTGAGCAGAGCTGGCAGAATCCATGTCCATGCCTCAATGGAGGCTGTGCACAGCTGGCTGGCAGGACCCACTATGACCTCTGAACAGCCGGTGTACACAGCTGGCAGGATCCATTTACATGCCTCAGAGTAGACTGTGCACAGCTGACTGGCAGGACCCACTATGACCTCTCAACAGCCGGTGTACACAGCTGGCAGGATCCATTTACATGCCTCAGAGTAGACTGTGCACAGCTGGCTGGCAGGACCCACTATGACCTCTCAACGCTGGTGTACACAGCTGGCAGGATCCATTTACATGCCTCAGAGTAGACTGTGTAGAGCTGGCTGGCAGGACCCACTATGACCTCTGAACAGCCAGTGTACACAGCTGGCAGGATCCATTTGCAGCCCTCAGAGAACACTATGTACAGCTGGCAAGGCATGTTAAGACCTTAGAGGAGGCTGTGAACACATCTAGCAGGGACCACTCCAGACCTCAGAGGAGGCTGTGAGCAGAGCTGGCAGAATCCATGTCCATGCCTCAGTGGAGGCTGTGCACAGCTGGCTGGCAGGACCCACTATGACCTCTGAACAGCCAGTGTACACAGCTGGCAGGATCCATTTACATGCCTCAGAGTAGACTGTGCACAGCTGGCTGGCAGGACCCACTATGACCTCTGAACAGCCAGTGTACACAGCTGGCAGGATCCATTTGCAGCCCTCAGAGGACACTATGTACAGCTGGCAAGGCCTGTTAAGACCTTAGAGGAGGCTGTGAACACATCTAGCAGGGACCACTCCAGGCCTCAGAGGAGGCTGTGAGCAGAGCTGGCAGAATCCATGTCCATGCCTCAGTGCAGGCTGTGCACAGCTGGCTGGCAGGACCCACTATGACGTCTGAACAGCCGGTGTACACAGCTGGCAGGATCCATTTACATGACTCAGAGTAGACTGTGCACAGCTGGCTGGCAGGACCCAGTATGACCTCTCAACAGCCGGTGTACACAGCTGGCAGGATCCATTTACATGCCTCAGAGTAGACTGTGCACAGCTGGCAGGACCCACTATGACCTCCGAACAGCCGGTGTACACAGCTGGCAGGATCCATTTACATGCCTCAGAGTAGACTGTGCACAGCTGGCAAGGCCTGTTAATACCTTAGAGGAGGCTGTGAACACATCTAGCAGGGACTACTCCAGGCCTCAGAGGAGGCTGTGAGCAGAGCTGGCAGAATCCATGTCCATGCCTCAGTGGAGGCTGTGCACAGCTGGCTGGCAGGACCCACTATGACCTCTGAACAGCCGGTGTACACAGCTGGCAGGATCCATTTACATGCCTCAGAGTAACCTGTGCACAGCTGGCTGGCAGGACCCACTATGACCTCTGAACAGCCGGTGTACACAGCTGGCAGGATCCATTTACATGCCTCAGAGTAGACTGTGCACAGCTGGCTGGCAGGACCCATTATGACCTCTCAACAGCCGGTGTACACAGCTGGCAGGATCCATTTACATGCTTCAGGGTAGACTGTGCACACAACCGACTGCATCCAGTTACAGGCCTCAAAGCAGGCTGAGCAAACAACTGGCAGGCTCCATTTACAGTCTCAGAGGAGGCTGTGCACACATCCGACTGCATCCATTTACAAGCCTCAAAGTAAGCTGCATAAACAGCTGGCAGGATCCATTTACAGTCTTAGAGGAGACTGTGCGCACATCTGGCAGAATCCATTTACAAGCCTCAAATGAGGGTGCTTAAACACCTGGCAGGATCCATTTACTCCCTTAGAGGAGGCTGTGCACACGTCTGGCAGCATTCATGTAAAGGTCTGAGAGGAAGCTGCGTACGCAGCTGGTAGGACCCATTAGGAACTCAGAGGAGGCTGTGCACACAGCCATTAGCATCCATTTACTGGTCTCAGAAGAGGCTGACTACAGCTAGCAGGATCAATTTACATGCTTCAGACGAGACTGTGCACAGCTGGCTGGCAGGGCCCACTATGACCTCTGAACAGCCGGTGTACACAGCTGGCAGGATCCATTTACATGCCTCAGAGTAGACTGTGCACAGCTGGCTGGCAGGACCCACTATGACCTCTGAACAGCCAGTGTACACAGCTGGCAGGATCCATTTGCAGCCCTCAGAGGACACTATGTACAGCTGGCAAGGCCTGTTAAGACCTTAGAGGAGGCTGTGAACACATCTAGCAGGGACCACTCCCGGCCTCAGAGGAGGCTGTGAGCAGAGCTGGCAGAATCCATGTCCATGCCTCAATGGAGGCTGTGCACAGCTGGGTGGCAGGACCCACTATCACCTCTCAACAGCCGGTGTACACAGCTGGCAGGATCCATTTACATGCCTCAGAGTAGACTGTGCACAGCTGGCTGGCAGGACCCACTATGACCTCTCAACAGCCGGTGTACACAGCTGGCAGGATCCATTTACATGCCTCAGAGTAGACTTTGCACAGCTGGCTGGCAGGACCCACT
Source organism: Calotriton arnoldi (assembly GCA_963921515.1). NCBI lineage: Eukaryota > Metazoa > Chordata > Amphibia > Caudata > Salamandridae > Calotriton > Calotriton arnoldi. Next base: position 85,963 of record CAWUFW010020398.1, read on the forward strand.
ATGACCTCTCAACGCCGGTGTACACAGCTGGCAGGATCCATTTACATGCCTCAGAGTAGACTGTGCAGAGCTGGCTGGCAGGACCCACTATGACCTCTGAACAGCCAGTGTACACAGCTGGCAGGATCCATTTGCAGCCCTCAGAGAACACTATGTACAGCTGGCAAGGCCTGTTAAGACCTTAGAGGAGGCTGTGAACACATCTAGCAGGGACCACTCCAGACCTCAGAGGAGGCTGTGAGCAGAGCTGGCAGAATCCATGTCCATGCCTCAGTGGAGGCTGTGCACAGCTGGCTGGCAGGACCCACTATGACCTCTGAACAGCCAGTGTACACAGCTGGCAGGATCCATTTACATGCCTCAGAGTAGACTGTGCACAGCTGGCTGGCAGGACCCACTATGACCTCTCAACAGCCGGTGTACACAGCTGGCAGGATCCATTTACATGCCTCAGAGTAGACTGTGCACAGCTGGCTGGCAGGACCCACTATGACCTCTGAACAGCCAGTGTACACAGCTGGCAGGATCCATTTGCAGCCCTCAGAGGACACTATGTACAGCTGGCAAGGCCTGTTAAGACCTTAGAGGAGGCTGTGAACACATCTAGCAGGGACCACTCCAGGCCTCAGAGGAGGCTGTGAGCAGAGCTGGCAGAATCCATGTCCATGCCTCAGTGGAGGCTGTGCACAGCTGGCTGGCATGACCCACTATGACCTCTGAACAGCCAGTGTACACAGCTGGCAGGATCCATTTACATGCCTCAGAGTAGACTGTGCACAGCTGGCAGGACCCACTATGACCTCCGAACAGCCGGTGTACACAGCTGGCAGGATCCATTTACATGCCTCAGAGTAGACTGTGCATAGCTGGCAAGGCCTGTTAAGACCTTAGAGGAGGCTGTGAACACATCTAGCAGGGACCACTCCAGGCCTCAGAGGAGGCTGTGATCAGAGCTGGCAGAATCCATGTCCATGCCTCAGTGGAGGCTGTGCACAGCTGGCTGGCAGGACCCACTATGACCTCTGAACAGCCGGTGTACACAGCTGGCAGGATCCATTTACATGCCTCAGAGTATACTGTGCACAGCTGGCTGGCAGGACCCACTATGACCTCTGAACAGCCGGTGTACACAGCTGGCAGGATCCATTTACATGCCTCAGAGTAGACTGTGCACAGCTGGCTGGCAGGACCCACTATGACCTCTCAACAGCCGGTGTACACAGCTGGCAGGATCCATGTACATGCCTCAGGGTAGACTGTGCACACAACAGACTGCATCCAGTTACAGGCCTCAAAGCAGGCTGAGCAAACAACTGGCAGGCTCCATTTACAGTCTCAGAGGAGGCTGTGCACACATCCGACTGCATCCATTTACAAGCCTCAAAGTAAGCTGCATAAACAGCTGGCAGGATCCATTTACAGTCTTAGAGGAGACTGTGCACACATCTGGCAGAATCCATTTACAAGCCTCAAATGAGGGTGCTTAAACACCTGGCAGGATCCATTTACTCCCTTAGAGGAGGCTGTGCACACGTCTGGCAGCATTCATGTAAAGGCCTGAGAGGAAGCTGCGTACGCAGCTGGTAGGACCCATTAGGAACTCAGAGGAGGCTGTGCACACAGCCGTTAGCATCCATTTACTGGTCTCAGAAGAGGCTGACTACAGCTAGCAGGATCAATTTACATGCTTCAGACGAGACTGTGCACAGCTGGCTGGCAGGACCCACTATGACCTCTGAACAGCCGGTGTACACAGCTGGCAGGATCCATTTACATGCCGCAGAGTAGACTGTGCACAGCTGGCCGGCAGGACCCACTATGACCTCTCAACAGCCGGTGTACACAGCTGGCAGGATCCATTTATATGCCTCAGAGTAGACTGTGCACATCTGGCTGGCAGGACCTACTATGACCTCTGAACAGCCAGTGTACACAGCTGGCAGGATCCATTTGCAGCCCTCAGAGGACACTATGTACAGCTGGCAAGGCCTGTTAAGACCTTAGAGGAGGCTGTGAACACATCTAGCAGGGACCACTCCAGGCCTCAGAGGAGGCTGTGAGCAGAGCTGGCAGAATCCATGTCCATGCCTCAGTGGAGGCTGTGCACAGCTGGCTGGCAGGACCCACTATGACCTCTCAACAGCCGGTGTACACAGCTGGCAGGATCCATTTACATGCCTCAGAGTAGACTGTGCACAGCTGGCTGGCAGGACCCACTATGACCTCTCAACAGCCGGTGTACACAGCTGGCAGGATCCATTTACATGCCTCAGAGTAGACTGTGCACAGCTGGCTGGCAGGCCCACTATGACCTCTTAACAGCCGGTGTACACAGCTGGCAGGATCCATTTACATGCCTCAGAGTAGACTGTGCACAGCTGGCTGGCAGGACCCACTATGACCTCTGAACAGCCAGTGTACACAGCTGGCAGGATCCATTTGCAGCCCTCAGAGAACACTATATACAGCTGGCAAGTCCTGTTAAGATCTTAGAGGAGGCTGTGAACACATCTAGCAGGGACCACTCCAGGCCTCAGAGGAGGCTGTGAGCAGAGCTGGCAGAATCTATGTCCATGCCTCAGTGGAGGCTGTGCACAGCTGGCTGGCAGGACGCAATATGACTTCTGAAAAGCCGGTGTACACAGCTGGCAGGATCCATTTACATGCCTCAGAGTAGACTGTGCACAGCTGGCTGGCAGGACCCACTATGACCTCTCAACAGCCGGTGTACACAGCTGGCAGGATCCATTTACATGCCTCAGAGTAGACTGTGCACAGCTGGCTGGCAGGACCCACTATGACCTCTGAACAGCCGGTGTACACAGCTGGCAGGATCCATTTACATGCCTCAGAGTAGACTGTGCACAGCTGGCTGGCAGGACCCACTATGACCTCTCAACAGCCGGTGTACACAGCTGGCAGGATCCATTTACATGCCTCAGGGTAAACTGTGCACAGCTGGCTGGCAGGACCCACTATGACCTCTGAACAGCCAGTGTACACAGCTGGCAGGATCCATTTGCAGCCCTCAGAGGACACTATGTACAGCTGGCAAGGCCTGTTAAGACCTTAGAGGAGGCTATGAACACATCTAGCAGGGACCACTCCAGGCCTCAGAGGAGGCTGTGAGCAGAGCTGGCAGAATCCATGTCCATGCCTCAGTGGAGGCTGTGCACAGCTGGCTGGCAGGACCCACTATGACCTCTGAACAGCCGGTGTACACAGCTGGCAGGATCCATTTACATGCCTCAGAGTAGACTGTGCACAGCTGGCTGTCAGGACCCACTATGACCTCTCAACAGCCGGTGTACACAGCTGGCAGGATCCATTTACATGCCTCAGAGTAGATTGTGCACAGTTGGCTGGCAGGACCCACTATGACCTCTGAACAGCCAGTGTACACAGCTGGCAGGATCCATTTGCAGCCCTCAGAGGACATAATGTACAGCTGGAAAGGCCTGTTAAGACCTTAGAGGAGTCTGTGAACACATCTAGCAGGGACCACTCCAGTCCTCAGAGGAGGCTGTGAGCAGAGCTGGCAGAATCCATGTTCATGCCTCAGTGGAGGCTGTGCACACTCTGTGGGACGCTGAGAAACCTAAGGCAGGGGCACTGTAATTTCGAGAATCAGTTTAGCTATTTAACACTTTTAGGGACAGGTATAGAAAGTCTTCCAAGGGCCGTTTTAATAGCAGCTTTGTGTACATCAGACTTGGACATGTCACTCCAGCCCCTTCCTCCAGCACACATTTTAGCATGTTTAAAAGTCTAAAGGCCTCCAGAGGTCACATTGAAATCAGTTGTATGATGTAAAGCTGTTTATGGTGAGGTCCGTACGGGTGCATTCTTCTTCAAACAGCCTCAGGCGCGCTACACCTCGGCCTCACAAGGAGAGTGGCCAGTTCTGGAAACGTCCGTCAGATTGGACTGTCTCTCTAGACGTTGAACTGTACCATGTGTTTCTTTGCCAGTATTGGCACAGGCGAGACTGCTCTGGAGTTACTTGGGGTTTATTATACTGTGTCCCCTACCGTGGCGAGTTTGTAGGTAGCCCTCCATAAATCACAGTTCTCAAAAACGTGTAAATTGCCAAATGCGATGGCCATTACATTTGGTAAGTTACAGCAGAAGTGCTATCTAAAACATGTATTTATGTATACAAACGTAAATGTAGACGTAGCATTTAACAGGAAACCTAACTGAAAAAGAAAAAAATGCCCCCTCACCACTTGACACCGAGGGGCAGGGCTGTTCGAGCCAGCAGCGGTTAACAGGGAGTACAGCCTCTTGTGTTGTAGATTAATAGTGTTACACTGAAAGGTTTAAAATATTTCAATAACAATGGGCCCTGGGGTGCCCTCCCTTCACTGCAGGTACCAATGCGGCTATAATAGCAATGCTCACTTGTGTAAGTCATTTGTAAATTGTGACCCCCTCCAAAGTCGCTGGTTAAGACTTCTGTCGCAGTGAGTAGTTTAGAGTTCAATGTCATGCAAATGAAACTAAACTATACGCAACTTACTGCATATCGCTAATAACAGATAACAAAGGGATAGGCACGTTGAGTTTCATAAATCAAATTGAACCTCCTGATCTCACCTCCTCAGAAGCACCAGCATAACACCGTCTCACAGCAAGAAGAAATGTAACTTTGCAACTTTCCTCCAAAGTATTAACGCTTTCTTCATCTAAAAAGATTGTACACTAACAAAACCCAAGCTTGACGTGCAAATTCCTCTTCAGTAAAAGCAGAGAACTTATTGCGCACCCTCTTTTTCGCCTCGCGCTCTGCTTTCTGGAAGGGTCGTGACCGGGCGAGAGTAACGTAAGTTACGTACCTCCCAGCATCCGAGAAGGATCGGATGTGTGGAGTGCTAAGTGGTTGCTGGCTGCGTGGCTGGCGGCAGAGAGGGGGCCCCTGGAGCGCTGGGGCCCCCCGCACCGCTGGGACTGCGGGGCCCTGTGTTACGCCCCTGAGATGTATCTAAGTGTACCTAGCATGTGAGTAGGTGTGAAGCCAAGAATCCCTCTAGGATTTAGTCTAACCCCATTACCTGGAGAGAGAGAGTGTGGGACCCCGTCCTGGTCTCGAGTTGGACACCCCGCGAGGGATGTTGAGACCACTGTCAGCTGGAGCGTCTGCATGCAGGAGCCTCAGCGTCTCTGGTCAGTGTGTCGGCCTGGAAGTCTCGGTTCCCTCTAACTAACACTAGCAAGAGGTGTTGTATTTAAACAGAAAGTATCTAGGGTTCCTTTGTCCCTTGTTGCTTGTATTAGCCATTGTTGGATTTGAGGATGACGTATGGGATGAACCGTGTACGTAGATATGGGGAGGAAGGTGGTGTAGCCCCAGCCTGGTTTCTAAGAACCCTTATGAATATTCATTCATACTGTGTGAGTCTATTGATGGAGTTATAGGACTCTATTGTTTAGGAGAAACCCTCCTTCTGCACCCAGGACTAGAACTAGGTAAAGGTTCAATCCTAAAAGGCTCGTTACAGTGTAGTGTAGGGGAGGTAATGTAGGTGAAGGGGTATGATGTTACCCGGGCCTATATTAGGGTACCTATGTGGAACATAACAGTACACCAACCACTTGTTAAAGTCTCAGCGGTTGATCTCGGGTCTGCGGCCCTCATCGGTCTTGTCGACCAGAAAAAGGTTACTCAGGAAACCATTGGGATGCACTACTGACTAGCAGATGGCACCCTTCGGCAGAAGGGCTGTAACCTTTTCTTCTATGAGTGCTGCTTCAAGGGCTGAAAAACAGATGGGTCTTGGCGGGAAGCTTGCTGGCGGGAACCATAAAATTTTATGTGGAATACCTGCAGTGTCTGCAAAACCCTGGCATCATAGAGAATCGCCGCCCAGGCCGATAGAAACAGTGGCATCTGCCTCCTACCCTTATCTGAGCAGAAGGAAGGACACTTACCATTGCCGGCACTGCCGCCTCCTTGTCTTTTGAATCCTCCACAATCTTGTTGGATAGAAATTGGTGAAGTGCAGGTCAGTCTGGTACTGGCCACATCCGGAGCCTTGTCCTCTGGGTGAGCTGGATTGGAGAAGTGGCCGGTTGAGTGGCACCTGCCTCGACCAGCTCCTTGGAAAACTCAGGGTGTGAAGATGCGCTTAATGTTGGACTACGCCTTGTCTAACGATGTAAATGTCGCCATTAATTTTCCCAATTCTTTCACAAAGGGATCCCTGAACAACCCCCTTTGCTCAACCACTCCCACTTCCAACGAGGCAAGATCCCACAACTTGGGATCTACCTTGATGAGGAGGGAGTGGCAGCCCTCTGTGAACAGAGCACAATTGGCATTCCCCATGGAAACTATAGCGCACTGGGCCCAGTTGGAAAGGACGTCTGGTGCAATGAGGGAACCTGTTGCCTTGGCCTCCTCTGCCATACCTAGTATTTTGGTCATATGTCCTATTATGTCCAACAGCTTGTCTTGGCATGAGCACCACGATCTATTGATGCCCTTTTTTGGATCTTTGGTAAACCTCGCTAAGAATGTGGCCATTTTGGCATCGATATCTGGAGTGAGGGCTATCTTCCCCTCCAGGGTAGGGAGAGGTCACTCTGTCCGAAGGCAGCTGGGGGCATCTTTTTCTAAAGGCTTGTGCAGCCATTTTGCCACATATTGAGCCACTTTTTCGGCTATGACCCACTCTGCTGACCTGATATGGATGATGTCATCCGGATCCAGCATGTTCGAATCACCCTGTGGCCACGACAGAGTCCAAAGCTGGGTGCCACGACCTCAAGGAGCCCGCCCCCTCATCCAAATCACCAGGAGAGTCACCGTCTTGATGGTCCTAGGTGTCTGGGTGGGTGGGGGTTCTGGAAAGGGCCCTGTAGATCTAGCAGGAGAGGATTTGGCCAGAAACTTGTGTTTGAGCCTCTAAAGCGCGTCCTTATCTACCCCTTATCCGCACTTTCTCTTTGGAGGTGGGGAACCCTCCACTGGGGTGTCTTGTGGAGGCTTAGCCAGCACCAGAGTGGTAATCTGGGTGATTTTGGTGCATTCCCTGGATATTTAAGCAGAGAGGCATTGGTCCATGGGCCCCATGAGGTCATTCACTGCCCTATAAATTGAGGTGTCAACCGACTTGTAAAACTCTTCGTCCCATTGGAGGAATGACAATGAGTCGTCTTCCTCATAGGTAGCCTGTGAGGGATGCATGGCCATTCCGGCAGGAATGAAAGGGAGCGCTGTGCGCTAACAATAAATGTATATAGTCACCTGGGGAGTAGAGAGACCTAAGGTATGAATATGTAGGCTGAGGAGGCCATATTAATACACACTCAAGCGTGCAGATATATGAGGCTGGGAGGGAGCCCAGGCAATGTGGGGGGCCGGAGGCACACAATTATACGGGCGTAAGCCCTGGGAACACAGACACCCTGTAGGATACTGAGGGTAAGTGAGCTGCCCAGGACTGTGTCCCAACACTGGCTTTCAGAGGCCTTAAATCATATACAGACCCTACAGGGCTTGTTAAAACACTGCCAAATACAGACCCCACAGGGACATCAAAGAAGAAATGAGGGGAATACTGACCCAGCACTGAGCTGGGCGTCACCCTGAGCAGCAGGAACAAGGCTCTGTCAATTTCAGGCTCCAAAGGCGTGCTTAACTCTTGATATGAGGGAGATGCGTGTCACAGAGACAGAGCGTCTATGCTTGACACAGCACCCTCTAGGGGTCTGAGGACCGCGTTGCGGTCAACAATGGGAGTGTTAGTCACTTAACCCCTTCGATGCGCCCGTCGGCCAATGGCCGTCGCGAGCACTACCTCCGTAGTGCTGCGCACGTCCGTTGGCCGACGCGGCCCCGCCCACTCAATAAAACCGCCGCACCGCGGCGGAATTGCCGCCGCGGTTAAGCGGTTATGGAGTGCAGAAGCAGCCCTGTGACAACCAGGCGATCTGAAAAGAAAAAGCGTGTGTGCTTGCGATGTTAAAGCATGACTCCAGAGCCTAAATATACCTCAGAAAAGCACAAAACAGTCTTATTCTAGAGGAAAAATAAAACACCACTTAACTGGCTGCTGAGCAGCGAAGAAAGAGGGAGAGTAGACAGCAACAACAGAGGACTACGTCGGGACCTGGCTGCAGAGAATAAAGAAGGATTTATAGACTTTTATGGTTTTGTTTATAGTTCTTTAATGGCTGCTGTGTTTTTTTTAAATGTAATTAAAGCGAAGAAGGAAAGCATAATCCCAGCCTCCAGTCCTAACACAGAATCAGTAATGATAATAAGTCAAAACCAAATAACAGAAGAGAATTAAAATAGGGGTAATATCGAAAGCAAATAGCGCCTGAGCCAAAGTATAGTTCAGCAAGCGGACCAACATGGAGTCTGTCTAAATAGAAAGCCCAAGAGAGATTAAGTATAAATTAATAGACTGACTTGCATATAGTCTACACTCTAAGAAAGGTTAAAAAGATCTGGAACATCTCCCAAAATGCCATCTTTTCCAGGGTTTTAGGCAAAGAAAGACACACACATTTAGTTACTTCTAATTGTCTGACAAGGATGGACAGCAATGCTACAAGACACAGACCAATGAACTTTTGAATACATATGCTAACATTCAGTAAAATGCGTCTAGAAAACACCTGTTTTACTGTATTTTAATAAATGAGGTGTGCATGCAAAACGAAGGAGATGACAGTGCATTTATGTAACTTAAACAATTACACGTACGGTGAATGAAAGATTCTTTTGTTCAAGCCTAGTAAAAGGGCCTTGAAAATTACAATACAGGAACATCTTGGAGGTGGCTTCGTTCAGAGAAACACAAATTATTACAAATAATTTTATTTAATAAACAACACCATGAATGAGGCTTCTATTTTGCTGATTTTCTGAAATGGGAAAGGCACACAGGGAAACACATACACGTGGAAAATGCTCATTCTCAAAAAATAAAAGTGCACTTTCTTTCTGATAATGTGGAATGATGTCAATGCAAGCTGTCGTGGCCAAGTCAGGCTAAATTAAAGGCATCTACATTAAGCAATATTTCTAATTATTTAAAACGCTCCCACATCTGCAATACTAAACCACTAAGGGCCTGACCGTGAGTGGTCTGTGTTAGATTTAGTAATTATCACATCCAATAAAATCTCACGCTGAGGTGCTCGGAATTTATCAGATGTGATATTTATCTCCGATTCTATTTTTTTTTAGTAATAAATTGCACCAAAATCCTCAAGGCCAGGTAAATACTGGGCCTTTTCACCTGGTTCAATTCCAGCAAGTTTATTCTGCCAAATTTAACGAAGGTTGTGATCTTTATTGCATCTAGTAATTAGTGGGTGCGATAACCAGTGCACCATATGTAATTGCAATGACCGCACAAACAGGTATTTGCACAGGGTCGCAAATTTATCTGGCCAGTTGTAACTAGACACATCGTGTCTGACTACTTGACAGAATACAAACATAGTTGTTCCAAATTGGGCTTGAAATGCAACCAGAGCGAAAGGAAAGCACTTACATTTTAAATTTAAAAAGGTGCATAGGCGAGTTAAATTCAGGATAACTCCTGGGATTTTTTTGTTCCAATGTAACAAGTGTATAAAAATGTTTACAAGACTTCACAGGTGAATAACTGAGAATCCAAAAGAAAGTAATCTCCCTAAGTTAGGGCATCCTTCTCGAGAGCCAATACTGTTACTAGCAGGTTCTTCAGGACTAAAGGAGAAATTCCACAGTTTGACCTTTTAGATCTGCTCTTAGGTCTCCCTGACTACAAGTGTTCACTTATCCAAACAGCAGAGCACTGCCAAGATTGAATCTATAGCAACCAAGCTGCCAATGCTCTATAGTACATGCCATCATTGGTGTGCTTTCTACATTGACTTATGAGGCAAGATTCGTTTTGATGACACTTCAGACCAAGTGCTATCTGTTCATGAACAGCAAGCAGTAGCATTGGTCTCTACAATATACTATGCATTTCCCTGGGGAATAAACTGAAGAGACAACCTGCTGCTGGACTACCTTTTATTAATCTGTGAAGCCTTATTTACCAAATGATACACAGGTTGGCTGTCTTTATGAAATCATGGATGGCATTCATTCAAATGAACAGACCAATTAAAAAGAATATATAAACAAATATACTTAGCTTTTCTTCATCTCTCAGAACTTTGACTATGTTATACGGAGGAACAATGTCAACAAATTATGTAGGATGGATGCAGTATTTGCTCAGAAGGTCAGCCAGCATGAACCCCACCACACTTTGTTACTTCAAACATTAAACTAAGTGCCACATTTAGAGATTGGCAAACAGGGTACTTGGCAACAAATGTGGCGAAGTACCCTGTTCTCCAAACTAAGATCCACCCACTCCATTTAAAGACAGAAGGACTATAACCTTTCCGAATGTGGTGTCCCTGCTGGGTCCACTGTCAGAAAGCTTTTTCCGACGAGCCATTGGAGGAAGGACATCAGACCGCCAGCCCTCTTTAAAGAGGATGGTATGATGTATTTTCCTTCTGCACATCACCATCAGGAAAACCCTGGCGGTCTCGAACAGACAAAAAGGAAAAACAAGCATTGGCATAGCCAATAGGTCTCGCCTTTGGTACCTTATAAGTGTTTAGTTATCCAGCACAATATCCTTGGTGCAACAACATCAACTGTTGCATGGCTAAACACTTATAAGGTCCCAAAGGCGAGACCTATTGGCTATGCCAATGCTTGTTATAGGTTGTCGACGGTTTCTCCCGGATAGATATTGTTGCATTTTTCATGGTCATATAGACCGATGCATTCAGCAATTCAGAGATATAAGGTAAAGTGGTTCATGCAAACTTTGCATGCACCATGCATGGCTCTGTTGACATGCTGCACACACGTTGAGTTCATCAGCTAGGCGATGGTCCAATCATGTCAATTAGTCCAGTAAAATAGTTATTCGTGCCTATCCTAAATGGCAGATCATATCTTTGTGATTCTTGGCTCAAGGAAAATGAAACTAGAAGACCTTTGGGGTGTAGTGTTGGAAGTGAGCAACGTGTGTTTTTGAGGTTCTTAGGCTCTGAAATAAGCTTTCTGGCCTATTTTGCTACTTCATGGGTCTGTCCCTTTCTATTGATTTTTGCCTGCTCTACTAGCTACCATCTCTGCTGATTTTAGGTCTTATTCGAATTGTTGCAATATCTTCCATGATGCTACAGATGAAAGTGGGAATGAGGAGACAGAAACGTGGAATTTTCCTTATCGTGGGATCACTTCTGTTTAGTTGTTTTTATTCAGTCAGATTTAGTCATAACCCATCCACTTTTAAACCTCTCCACAGCAGGTTAGCGGGGATCATTGACTAGGTGACCAATTTACTGGCAGATTTTTTTCAAGAGTGTACCGTGTTGGAATCAACCCACCCTCTAATGTTAAAGAAAGTAGGAGCACACAGTGAACCACAAGGTAAAAGAGCTTCTTCCCAGCTATTTATGGAATGCAGGTAGGGGAGATGCAAAAAGCTAGCTGTATTTTTTGTTTCTAAAAGGTGGGAATGATGTGCAAAATAGGCTGCAGTGTTGTAAAAGAAAGCAGAAGCATTTATTTCCTCCTGGATTCATCACACAAAAATACAATATATTGTTAATACAGAAAATATTTTTCAATGCCTGTTGAAGTAATGGCACATTAAAATTTCAAATCACACTTGTGTGCTTTCGCCGACAGGTGGGCTTTAATTTTTGCTTATTTGGTCCATTGCTTAAACAAAAGCCTGTGATGCCTCAGCTAAAAGTACAGACCTCAATCCTCATTGGCGGTGAGAAATGTGGGTTTATTTAGCTAAAATGCATTAAAGAATAACACTTTTCACTTTTCCTTTAGGTAGTGGATACATGCACAATGGCATCTCGAGTGGCAGCACTATGTGATGGATGATGGTGTAACTTCATTCATGGATGTAGTCATTGCTAATTTTGTGTTGAGTTTTGAGCTGGGCTGTCAGCACTGCTATTAATGTGCAGAATGTTAATGCAGTTTCATGCATTCCAAAACCCAATGCGTAGCACAGCTCGTTGAGTCTTATAACAAGGTAACTCTCATAACAGAGAGCTAAATATATCAAGATGTTGACCGCCTGGTGTGTGCTGATGCAGCTGTATGTCACTGTCAGAGTTTAACATACATTATCTATTTTTTGTTTTCTCAGGTTAGTAGTATAAGGAGATACCATTCATCCCCATTCATGCCCTTAAAAGTGACAGGTCCCCCTCCGGTCCCCCCGCCCCTCGCTGTGTCCTTAAAAGTGACGCGTGTCCTTAAAAGTGACAGGCCTCAAACCCCTCACTGTGTCCTTAAAAGTGACGCGTGCCCTTAAAAGTGACAGGCCTCAAACCTCTCTGTGTCCTTAAAAGTGACAGGCCTCAACCCCCTCGCTGTGTCCTTAAAAGTGAAGCGTGGCCTTAAAAGTGACAGGTCCCCCATCCCTTTGCAGTGTCCTTAAAAGTGACATGTGGCCAGCTTGTCCAAGGGGCGGTGCTAGGGGCGGGGCTGTTTCGGGAGCCACCAGCGAGCCAGAGCCCTATGACGCCTCTAAGGCCTTGTTGATGTATAGATGGTACGCCCCCTTTTAGGAGCTGTTTAGGATACATATAAGGCATCCTTAAGAGCGTTGTACAGCAAGCAGCCGCCGGAAGACAAGAAGGTTCCCATAGCAAAATGAAGAGATACAACCCTCTTGTGAAGAGCCCTATGTGGGTTTGCTCCAACCCCCTATCAGTAGATATTACCGCAGCTTACCAACGCTGGTAATGGACGAGAATGCTCAGCAAGAAACACCTAAGGATAGGGGCTGCGACCTTACTGGCTTTAGTAATAGCATGTGTCGGGGGTGCAAAACCTCAATCTCAAGGATTGCGTATGCCTGCTGTCTCCGGTTAAGGGCACCCCCAGCACGAGTGAGGGCTCTGGTAGCGGCAGCTTGTTTGCCGGCCCCAGTTTCGTGGATATGGAGGAATCTGAAGAGGCTGTAGCACCAGCTAACACAACCGTCTATGAAACCAAGGCCCTTCAGGAGGACCCGGATGCTGATGATGTTGTGCTGCAACCGTCGGGTACAGTCGCCGAAGATGTTGGGGCAACGCGGGACACTAGCGACTCTCAAGATTTCAGAACCGCAGCAGAGGCCGGTGAAAATGCAGAGGTTAGTAAAAAAATAAAAATGTTATGCTCGGTAGTTACAAAAAAAAAAATGCGGTATTTTATTTCTTCAGCTATTGGCATATCAATCTTTCTTTTTTGTCCCTAGAGCGTAACACCAGCAGGATGCACCTACTTCATAAAACACTATGGTAAAGAGCCTGTAGCACCTCCTAACACCTCTGTCTACGAAGACATGGACCTTCAGGAGGATGCGGCTGCTGCGGAGGGCGTGTTGCAACAGCCCGGTACAAGCGTCGAAGATGACGGGGCATCGCAGGACATTAGCGACTCTCAGGATTTCAGAGCTGCCGCAGAGGGTTGTGAAAATATGGAGGTTAGTATGAAAATGTTATGCCCCTGTATCTATATAACGATGTATTTTATTTCTTCAACTAATGGGCTGTCAATCTTTTTTTTTGAACCCTAGATAGAAGCCCCAAAAAGAACGGCTGGAGCCTGGCGACCTGCAAAAGCGAACAATGTAATCTTTAATTGTCTGTGGTGTTCAAAACAGGCTGAAAGCTCAACGTGCCAAAACAGCGAGGGCTGCGACAAATGCGTATGCGGTTCTAAGAGCGCCGCGTGTGAAAAAGATGAAGATGTCGGATTGTCCTTCTTTGAACGGCGTGAAGTTAAGGGTTTCGCAGCGGCGGTAGTACTAAACTGTGTCAAACGTGACTATTACAGTCTTTGTCAAGGCCACCAAATAAGCGATCCAGAGCAGGCGGCTCACGAATGTTTGTGCGAATCATACAGAGCAAGAACAATACGCTATATTTGTGGCTTGTTAAACCCGTACAAGGTGTATAAGCTGCTAAAGGTGGTGTACGGCCTGAACCCTGAAAATAAACCTGTACACCCCGATATGTTGAGGATCTTAACAGCTGCACTCAATGAGATCCAATACGCCTATGACCCGAGCGTAAAACTACCTGAAATGCAGGAGATGTGCCCGACTCTTGATAGAAAGCTGCTACAAAGACTCGTAGAAAGGCGTATGTGTAACATGTATAAAAAAAATAATCTCAGGGGGCTTTGGCCCCCGAAGACTATTTACCTAAGTTCTTATGTAATGTTACAGGATAGTGTGTATTTAGAACAAACAAGCGGAATGTTACAACGCAAGGTGGTTATGTGTTAATACGTACTTATCACGTTTCCTATGAAAATGTAAAGTATCTTTTGCTCAGGTTTTTGTAGTATTGTTTATATGTTTTTTAATAAAACGCCCTTACACAAAACAATCGTCTTTCATTTCATTAATTGTACCGGATGCTATCATGTCGGGGGCTATGTTAAGAAAACTTTATTATGATACAAGAGGGGTTGGTAGCTTTGGAAGTGTCGAAGCCCTATACAGAAGGGCTGCAGATGAAAACGAGCCCGTGAGCAGAGACCTGGTCAAGACATGGCTATCAGGAGAGGAGGCGTATTCGCTCCACAAGCCGGCCAGAAGCCGTTTTAAGAGACGTCCTACAATCGTTAATGCTCAAATAGATTATCAGTGGCAAGCTGACATAATCAGCCTTCAAGATATAGCAGAACATAACAACGGCGTTTGTTATATATTAACAGTCATAGACGTACTGTCCAAGTACGCCTACGCAGAACCGTTAAGCGATAAAAGGGGGCCAGCGCCACGGCCGCTTTTAAAGCCATCTTCGCGAAGGGCAGGGTTCCTCAAAAACTACAAACAGACGCCGGTAAAGAATTCTTAAACAAGACATTTCAGAAATTATTAAACAACCACGGTGTTCAACATTTTGTAACACACACGGAGGTGAAAGCAGCGGTTGTAGAACGGTTTAACAGAACTTTAAAGTCTAAGATGTGGCGGTATTTTACGGCCAACAACACCTACAGATACGTGGATGTTCTACAGGCTTTTTTAGATGTGTATAATGCCAGTTATCACCGGACCATCAAAACATCACCCGCAGAGGTGACTCCTAGTAATTCTTTAGATGTTTGGCGAACGGTGTACGGGCATAATTTTGCTACAAAGGTGAAGAAACCTGTTTTTAAAAAAGGCACGCATGTGAGGATTTCAAAATTGAAAGGGGTCTTCACGAAGGGCTACCGCCAGACTTTTAGCGACGAGATATTTATAGTGGATAATGTGGAGCTTAAAGAAGGGCTGTATATTTACAGCTTAAAGGACTACGCTGGGGAAGCTGTATCGGGGGTGTTTTACAAGGAAGAGTTACAAATGGTACCTGATGATCCGAACAGGGTGTATAGGGTTGAAAAGGTTCTGAAAAGGAAAGGTAGGGGGCTAGCAGCCAGGCATATGTCAAATGGAGGGGATGGCCGGAGAAATTTAACAGTTGGGTGTTGGCCAGCTCCCTGAAGGGTGTGTGAGCTAAGGACCGTCTAAAATCCTCTAATAAGATGGAGACAGCCCCTTTTATATCACCTTACCATCCAACGCTTCTAAGGGCATGTTCCCCGACAACCAGATTTCTAATTACACCGTGAAACTGGCTAAGCCTGTGGACCTGAAAGGGGATTGGGAGGTGGCCCTAACAGAAATTCAATACCCTAGAACATGGAATACATTCACACAGGCCGAGGCAAAGTTTTACATAAAGCGTGAGCAGGATCCAGTGAGCATGCACGAGAGCATTCCATACGGTTACTACCCAACCGTTATAAGTGTTGTCGATGCTGTCAACAAAGCCATAGCCAACCTCGAAGCATATCCGAATACGCATCTGTCATTAGATAACGTCAGAAGGAAGGTATTTCTTAAAGCACCAAGCCGTACCACGACGTTTAACTGCTCCGGTAAATTAAGAAGGGTTTTAGGCACCGTGCTGCATGCGAAAAGTCCGATGGAGCAGGATCACACATGCCCCGATATTAACGGTGGGTTCTATACGCTCTATGTGTATAGCGACATTGTAGAGGCCCAGAGGATCGGTGATACTTATTCACCGCTGTTAAGATGGGTCCATGTACAGGGTGAAAATAATACGATGGTTAATATTCAATTTAACAAGCTCGACTACGTCGCAGTTTCTAAAAACCATTTTGACACTATTTCAATTATGATCTACGATGATCAGTCTGAGCCGGTGGCCTTTAAATACGGGAAAGTTATTGTTAAGCTTCATTTAAGACCGAGACACGACAGCGGTTATTAACCAGGCATCATGGTGGTCGTGAAAACATACGGGGACCCGTCTATGTACAGGGACTATTACAGAAACCAAGCCGGATATGGAGGTCCGCCGTACTTTCAAGGGTCGCCGGTTATGTATGGGGCTGGTTTAGGGGTTTCTTCAGGAGCCTGTTTAGAAGAGCTATGCCGTTCTTGAGAAGAGGCTATGAAATTGTAAAACCGCATGTTAAGACGGCTGCTACGAACATTGCCCATGATGTTGTTGGGTCTGTTACTTCGGCGGTTGCAGAGCGCATGAACAAACAGCCGCAAGAAGGAGCGGGTCTGTTGTACAAGCCGCGCGCGAGTGTTAAAAGGAAGCGCAGGCCTTCGAGACGCAGGGGTCCACCGGTCCCCTATAAAAAAAGGAGGAGTTCTTCAAAACGCCCTCAGAAAAGAAGAACTCCAAGACGGAAGAGAGCTGCGAAGAAGAGAAAGGGTTCTAAAGTCAATATTTTTTAAAGCCTCGTAAACTAAACCATGGCCTTCGTACACTGTGCATCTGGCGAGTGCGCCAAATCCGAGTTAGACTTGTTTACTCTAAAACCAACGCAGACAAGCATCGAAAACAGCTTCTTCATGGAGGTATCGCCTTTAGCCGCCTTGACACCGCTGGCCCCTATAGAGTTTTTTGTGTCAGGGTCCACGGATATGTATTTGGATCTCAACAACACGCTGCTGCATCTTATGTGTAAAATCGTAAAAGCGGATGGGTCCGACATAGCAGCAGACGCTCGAGTGGCAACGATCGCTTACCCCCTAGCGGCCATGTTTAATCAGGTGGACATCACCCTGGGCGATCGACTCATCACACAGAACGATAACATGTACGCCTACAGAGCCTACCTCGAGAGTATTCTAAATTACAGTAGCGACGCCCTTGACACGCAGCTTTCAGCTGGTCTCTTCTACAAGGATACATACGGCCAGTTTGAAACCACGGCTCTGGACGGTGCCAATCATGGTTTTGTAAAAAGAGCAAGGTTTGCAGCAGGCAGTCGCAACTTTGACCTCCTGGGTCGCATACATTCAGATCTCTTCTTCCAAGATAAACTGCTTATCAATGGTATTGACCTTAAGATCAAGCTCACACGCAACAAGGACTCATTCTGTCTCATCAGCGGGGATGCGGACCAGTACAAGCTGGACATCCTGGCAGCGAGCCTGTTTGTAAAGAGAGTGAAAGTGTCCCCGAGCGTCAGATTAGCGCACGCCGACGCTTTGCAAATATCAAACGCCAAGTACGCTGTGGAAAGAGTAGCTCTGAAGGTGTTCAGCATCCCAGCCGGTACCCGTTTAACCCAGCAGCAGAATTTATTTCTAGGGCAACTACCCAAACTCATCATCATCGGTTTTGTGGACAATACAGCCTTTAGCGGCACCTACGCCTTAAACCCCTTCAATTTTAGACACTACAACATCAACTACGCGGCGCTGGTCCACGAGGGCACTGTGATTCCTGCAAAACCCTACACCCCTAGTTTTATAACCTCCAACTACATCAGGGAATATCAGGGGTTGGTTTCAATAACCGGGAAGCATCTAAGGGACTGCGGTGTAGCTGTGTCAAGAGAAGGCTATGGGGACGGGTACACGCTGTTCGCATTCGACCTGACCCCCGACATGGAAGACGGCGATCACTACAACCTTGTCAAAAACGGGAATCTAAAAGCTGAAATACGATTCAGTAATCCGCTACCGACGAATGTGAACATGGTCGTATTCTCTGTATTCGACAGCATCATTCAGATCAACCACGCAAGACAGATTTTGTTTGACTATCTTTAAAACATTTTGTGAAATGGACACTGTGCAGATACGCTCGTTCTTAAGCAGGCATAAAGACGCTAGGAAATACTTTTTAGGTGTTTTCCCTAGCGACGGGTTACCACCTGAAATAGGGTTAGAAAGGCCCCGCACTCTAGTCTTTAACACAGACCCGCATGACAAGAGCGGAACACATTGGGTGGGCCTGTTTATAGACAGTGACAAGGTTATATTGTTTGACAGTGCCGGTGAATTCCCAGAACATCGTATCTATACAACCCCTATATTCAAGTTTGTGAAAAAAGCCGCTGCGCGTGTTGGAGTATAACAAGCTGAGGCTCCAGGATTCCATAGCCATCACATGTGGGGAGCATTGTATTTATTTTATCAGTAAAATGTCTGAGGGTATGTCGTTTAGAAATTTCTTAAATCTATATTCGCGTGACCTTGTTAACAATGACAATATAGTTGTGAAATATGTAAAAGAAAACACAGTGGTCTCGGTCAGACCTGTGAAACCCGAATATGTCGCTTGTCAAAATTGTAAGTCCGTGGGACATGTGTATGTTTAATGATGAGCGCCTAAAATAAAAGACCATTATTTTTTTTAAAAATACGGTATTCAGACTTTGTATTTCTATGCTACCACATACAACATAATTAAAACCTTTTAAAAGACAACAGAGGCCGGTTGTAAAGTTATAAAAAAGTGTTTTATTACAAACATCTATTTGTAAGTCCGTGGGACATGTGTATGTTTAATGATGAACGCCTAAAATAAAAGACATTATTTTAAAAAAAAATACGGTATTCAGACTCTGTATTTCTATGCTACCACATACAACATAATTAAAACATTTTAAAAGACAACAGAGGCAGGTTGTAAAGTTATAAAAAAAAGAAGTCTGAAGAAACATCAGGGTGTAAGCCAGGTACTTGGTTTGAAAATTGCCCTTTTTCGAGGTACAACCATCGTTGTAGGGGTACTCCAGGAGGGGGATAGCAGGGGTGTGTCAGAGCCTGTTGGTGATGGGTGTACGGGGGCTTTCAAATTTTCAAGCAAACGACGGTGCTCGTTATTACCCACGAGCGTGGAAGGTATGTTGAGTTCAGCAGCGGCTCGTAGAAACGCATCCCAACCACGCGGTGCGTTTTGAGGCGTTATGATTTTGGGGTGCGTGAGACCTTTGACTAGATCGTACATGTGTGACCCTGCAACCGGCTGTCCCTTGTAGAGAAATTCGCCTCGTTCATTCCAGGATGTCAGGTCTTTAGAAGTTGTAAGTTTACTCATCAGCATTTGCGCGGCCCCCTGTGTCTTTGACTTATATTTTTTAAGAGATCTGTAACAAAGTCATCTGAGGGTGCTGCATGGGCCTGTGATGGTTGCAGGGGCTGAGGGCCATTTGGAGGCACGGCTGGTTGTTCAGAGTCCGGGGTGTATAGAGTCAGCTTATTTTTCTCGGTATTCCATTGGTTGTAGGAACTTAAAAGTTTTTAAGGGTGCTGGTGTAAAGGTTTGCCTTGTCATAGGGGTTTAGATCGGTTCTGTTCAAAATGTCTTTAATTTCAGCATCCAGACGCAGAGTCTCATTTCGGCGTATATCCCAAGTGTTGTCCTTTGAAGAGCCCAGCTGGTCCATTTGCTGCCTCGGAACCAAATACATCTTGGTGGCATGATCCATTACTGTCCCGAGAGGAGGCTCGTAATTATGGGTATAGCTATGCCCAGCAAAGAGCCTATAAAACCTCCAGACTGTTTCACCAGTTTCTTCTTGGTAATGAGTGAGGCCCTTTTATTACTGAGCTTCTTGATAAGAGACCTCTTCTTCTTCAGAACCTGTAACTGACTCTTTGATATAGGGACGTTGCCTTTTAGGGTATTTAGGGCAATTTCAGAAATGGCAGACACTAAGTCGTCAGAAGCAGCGCACAGGATGGCCTTTCGGTGCTGGGGACTGGCTGTAACAAGCATTTTCAGGAGAGCTAAATTGCGACGTAGGCGGGCCGACATGGTCAACACCTTGTATTATAAGGGGTCGGATTGTAAATGTCTCTAAAAGTCATCAGCGCTGCTTTTTATAGGCACGGTCCTTGGGCTTAGGGGTGTAAGCGACTGGTAGATCTGGGGCAAATATATCAGCCCTCAGTCTATAGTCTTCTAGAGTTTCATTTTTTAAGTCGACCAGCAGGTAGCCGTGGGGTTTTGCTGTAGCATCGTTAAAGGCCTCCATGAAGAAGTGTGTGTTTCCTGGGTACATCTGTTTAGCTATGACTGATATTTGTTGTTTGTCCCGGGGTTTTTAAATAAAACAAGGTATGAAGCGTTGAGAGCTATAGACCTGCTGTTCTTGCCCTTGTAAAACAAGTTCTGCACAATGTAGCAGATGCTTAGATTACGATGATGCGAATATTGAGTAAAAGCTCTCTCTAACTCCGGATGATCCCCACCTTCACGCATAAGGTCATCGACAATTATCAGGTTTACAAGGGACGGGGGCAGTAACTCATCATCGTTGAGATTATCTGGTATGCCTTCTATAAATCTGATATGGGGGAAACGACTGGCCATGTCTGTATAAAGAGCTTGCCAGCATGAATAAAGCCATACAATGTTGTTAGGGGTTTGGGATAAAACAGAGGCAGCATTTTCTAAGAGCTTTTTTATAAAGTAGCTCTTACCGCAGTTTGAGGGCCCTGCTAACACGCATGCGAATGGATGCTGTAATCTGGTGTCCATGGTGTGGGGTCTGTATCTCTAATGAGGCTAATAACCATACGGCAGTGTTTTATAGTCGGCAGTCAGGACCCTTTTATCAAAAACAACCCGTAATGTCTTATGTAAGGGCTGGGTTGTAATTTCCCACTTCTTTTTGGACCTGACTATACACGGCTGGTTCACAACTATGGTTTTAGCATTTTCACATTTGTCGGAGGCAGCGTATTCGTGCACCAGATTCTTCAGACTATCAAAATTGATTTTTAGGGTGTTGCTGACATTTAAGGTTATGCCTTTGACCTTCATACACACTTTGTTCTTGTTTGTGCGGTAGGAGTATGTTTTAGGCCCGGATGACGTGTATTCTATGATATGCTCATCCTTATCTAGTTCGCTGGTCAAATTACCCAGATAATCCCCAAGAGGAGGGTCTTCATCCCCTGGTTTACTCAGAAAAATCACTGAGTCGGTATCGTGATACAAGCAACGGTCCTGGAGTTTGTCCATAACCTTGTAAAGTTCTAGACGGGCATGGGCTGTGGTGAAGCACGCTATGAAGATGTTGATGTTGTTACACGTTGTGGGGTACGCTTTTGTGTATTTCCAACACACAGCTGCGGTCTCGTCATCGATAAACCCGCAGCTGGCCACCTCGTAACATGGGGCAAACAGGTACTTAAACAGCTCATCAGGATCGGTTATTAAGGTCGTATTTGACAGGTTTGTACGCTGTGCGAATTTTCCCCATAAGGAGTTGAGGCAGAGCTTGGCTAACTGTCGGCGGGCAGGGTTGACCTCTATCAAATGGGGTCGTAAACGGATACCTTCGTGAGCGTAGTAGTCAGCGATGTATTTCTGCTTTGCATCCTGACTAGTACACCATTCGGGATACCCTGAGGCCTCCTGCTTGTCTCTGAGAAACATATTAATGTATGGGGCAAAGAGACGTGTCGTGGTCCTCTGAAAATGCCATACCTCGTGTATCCTACCGAGCCTGTAACCTTTCTCTAAGGCCGCTTCTACCTCGATGCTGCACCAGGTCCCTGTGAGCATCCTTTGTTCATCGGTGTGTCTACAAGCGTCAACCTCTTTAAGCACCGCACATGTGCGACAGAGGGGGAACATCAGTTTACCATCGACTCGGTATGGTAACACCGGAAAGTAAAGCTGTCGTGGAGGATAGATTTCACATTTGACTAGCCCAAAGTATTCGGATATGTGTTTAAAATTTCTATATATGATGGTGGGGTGTCCTAATGGGTATACCTTCATTTTGTTCACAAATGGGTACAGACTGGTGAAATCATAGTAGTGTATTTTCTCACCCTCACCCACGGCCCTGTACAGTTGTATGGCATTTGTACGACCCCCGAATAAGGCATCGCGGGGTTCCAGAGGTTCTGGTAAATCATGACTCTGAAGGAAAGAGCAGAGCGCTGTGTCGGTTGTTAACATCTCTAGCCACTCATGCTCCCAAAGAACCCTCATAGCAAAGCCACATTTTTCAACATACTGCGCCTTCAACAGTGTACGTCGGTGTAAGTGTTCAAATTTGACACCCATCAGTCTGTTAAACTCATGGGGTTTGTAACACTGGGGACAGCCGTGGTAAAAGCAGCCATTGTATTCAAAGGCCGTCGGCACCCCTTAATTACAGCGTACCCATCCAGGTAGTAGGGACCCACACGGTATTCACCACCCTGTAAGGCGTGTTGAATATGTACGTCTTCCTTCTCAGAAATGTACATGAGCCACCGGATCGAGGGGGTTGAATAGCGTTTCTGTTTGCCATTATAGAGGTCTACAGGCACTAGTGCAATACTTTTGGTCTTAAAAACAGGTGTTTGTAGATGGACATACACATGGAGGCCAATGTGATGTTTTGAAAAGGGTCTATGTATTCGACAGCCTTCGGCATTTCAGGCGTATTGGGTTTCAAGACCCTGACTTTCTTTGTCATTTGAGGCTTCTTGGGTTTCATGATCCTGACTTTCTTTGTCATTTGAGACTTCTTGGGTTTCAGGATACTGACTTTCTTAGTCATTTCCACCACAACATCTCTGAAGAGGTTGCACGCTTGTCGTAGGATCATCACATCAGCCTGACAATAAGCTTTCAACTCTGTTTGAAAATGAAACTCCTTTTCACGGTTTTCAGAGTACCATTCTAGAAAGCTCTCCTCCTCGGATGTCATCATATATTCAACCCCGTAGCTGTCAGGAGGTGGCATGGGACCCACATAATTCTGGTTCGCCCAGGTGTTAAAAAAGTGTGGAAAATAACCTTTACAACCGGGGAATCCAAAGGCTTTTGGTAGCTTGCTCAATTTCATAGGCAGGAAATTCAGGGTGTCTATAAACCTTATTTGTAACCGAGCGGCTGTTAACAACATCAGCTTGGACCCCTGAGTGATGAGTTCTACTTGGACCTTTTCACGAATCATATCTTGTAAAATAAAGAATGAGTCGTATGCTTTTGAGTTGTGGGCCAGCATGGTATACCCTTTGAATTTGGTTTGAATGAAAGTGTTAAGGAAATCACCAACGCACGTTCTGCCTTCAAACTCCCAGCTGTCGTCGGAAGTTAGATGGTGTGCGTAAATATAGTTAGGTTGGTGTACTCCCGTCTCTTGTGTGCACTCTATATCAAACACTATGTATGCTTCAGTTTTGGTCTGGGGTCTACCTTTAACCATGTAGCACTGATGGTTGGTACCCGCCTCAAAAGACGTCTGACACCTGGGGCATTTCATACCTTGGCATTTGTGATCTGTCGCCACATACCGACCACACTCAAAGCAATCCATTTTAGGGATGCATTTAACAGTTTTCTTATGGTTGCTCAAACAGTCTTGAGAGCGACAAAACATCTTACAGGTGCGACACCTCACCTTCAGGGCAGCGTCTACGACGCAGCCGTCCCTCCGACACATCTTACAATGCATTTCACACTGATGACAGTCCTTACTGCTGTATATGTGGTCACAATGTGTGCACACGTACTTGACACCCAGAAAACTTTTGAGGTTCAAGATACCGTAAAAGTGATTTTCGTGGTGAAGGACATATACGGTCTTGTTTCTCACACGGTCCCCTGTTGTAAAGTACTTCCAAGAGCCGCTGTGATAAAGAACTTTCACAGTCACAGAGAAATAGTTCTCAAAAGACCTATGTCACCAAAGCCGACCATGCGTTGTGGTGGTATTTCAAGAACGGCGTGGGCTTCAGCCGCTCTAGACAGGATGGCAGCGTCGGTGGTGTTGCGCACCCATCAACAATCCTACGATGCTGGCCGCCAGACAGATATTGGTTGTGTCGTTGTTAAAGTCGAGCAGCCACCGCTGTTTCTTACCAATTATCTGACTGTATAGCACACTCTTTAAAGGTCTTGAAACACCGCCCTCACGACCCCTTACAATGAGGGCTATGACACGGAAAGTACCGTAGGCTACTAGTTCAGCCTTGCTCTGTAAAAGCCTCGAAAGGTTTTCTAAAAATTCCACGGCGTCAAACACATCTCGGGACCTCCGTTTGGTGAACAATGGACTGTCAAAACCCTGCCCCTGGAAGCGTAGTTGGAAAAAATCATTAGGACCCACATCGCGTAACAACCTTTCTATGAGCGTTTGCACAGCCTGGTGTATAGCTAAAACACCGTGATCGGAGGACCTTATCTGGTGGAGGTTGGTAAACCTAAACTCCTCGTAGTGCTCGGTGGCATTAAATCTCTCTACATCACGCCTGTAGCTTCTAATGCTCTCTAAATAGACGACCTCTGAATCCTCATCTTGAGGGATTTGACTTGTTGGGGAGCTTACTGCCGTATCATTTTGGGGGTTCTGGTTTAGTAGGGTCTCTGGGGGCCTTTTAAGCACACGTGTAGCACATATTCGGGCTTTTTTTAATTTACTTATTAAAAGGCGGCGCTGCTTGGCGCTATTAGCCCACTTTTGTTTTTTACGTGACCATGCTTTTCTAGGTAACCGGCCCCCGCCTATCTGAACAGTATGGGGTGTGTCTATGTGCGCTGTACTCATGGAGGCCTCTGCTACATACCCACCCCTCAGCACCTCTATGTGTTCCGGGTGGCGTAGTGTTGGCGCTCTACCGCCAACATCATTCAGTCGCCCTCCCCAGGACCCATCCCTCCTACACTTACGTATTGGGGGATGGATGGCATCGGGGTATGACTCTGACTGCATGGTTCCATGTACTTTTTACGCTGGAGTATGCGTAAGAAGCGCAGGGACTTTGTCAGTACTGCTTGGACCTTGCTGCTATATTTTGATGTGTGTGCTTTTTTATTAGAACCGTTGGCATGGGGTTTCTTTAGGGTATGGCGCTGCCCTAGTCACGCATGTATACGCCCTATGTCTGAGCCAGCTTCCTGGCACGTATTGAGGATCAGCCTTTTACACAGGCCAACTCTTTGCAGTATCCTCTGCTGTGCCGCCACCACGGACCTGTCGCCGCTACCCCCAACCCCATTTTTAAGTTTGCGGTTTTCGCCTGGCGCTTTAGCTTTCTGACAGCCATTTGTATATCCTTTACATGCGCATCTAGTACCGGATTTGGGTCTACAGCATCGTATTGTGGTGGGTTAGGTATGAATACGGTGTTTGGCTGTATAACAGCCTTTAACACCACAGGGGCCTCTAATGGTCCTTCATCCCCAACGCCATTCTGTAACTGAGGGCCTGGGGGATCATAGAAATAGGATCCCAGTGCGAACATCCCGGGGCATTTGGGAAAGACGCCTCACTAAATGTCACCCCCGTACTATGAATTGACCAGTCGTCCCACCCTGTACTGTCAGTGTTGTATGTTGTCGGGGGTGTTGCGGAGCTTACACTGGACGCTGGGCTGGTTGGGTCGTAAGCTCCCTGTGGGGTAATAGGGGACATAAGGGCCGGGGAATTTAAATGACTGTCGAAATAATCGAGGGTGGTAACGGCTAAGTTATTGTCAGGGCCGGGGATGGGTGAATGTGTAACAGGGGTCTGCAAAACCCCCTGTATGTGCTAGAAGCCCCCTCGGGCGCTGCTTCTGAGGTTTTATCAAGTTTGTCTACCATACTTGCCAGTGTATTGAGACAGTTTTTGCTGGTGTTACACGCTCCTCCTAGGGGCTGCCCTTTTCCAGACCCGGGGCCCCTAAACCCTTCAGTAACGCATATAGAAGGTTTTGAGGTCTGTTCTACGGGGCATTCCTCTACAGTCGGCGCTAATTTATTTGAAACTATAGAAGGTGTCATAGGATGGGCAGGGGCCTGTGTTGTAGCCGGTTTGTTTAAGGATCCTGCCAATGTTTCTACTTGTAACGCCTGTACCCCTTGATTATTCTTAAGATAACTTCTTGAAAGCTTGTTGACTTTAGGGGTTTGAGTTTGTAACATAGCTTCCACAACAGGCTTCACAGCCGGGAGGCCCAAAGAGAGCGCTGGGGTAGTTGGATCGTTCCCCTGCTTAGCAACATTTTTTAATGCTAGATCTAAAGGTGTAGCTAGGGTCTCCGGGACCACCCGTTTCATGCTGAGGTCTAAAGGGACTGCTTGGGGTTCCAGGCCCAAAGACGGCTTCTTGAGGTTTAAAGGGCATGTCTGTGGTTCTGCGACCATTTGCTTCTTCTTAAGTTTGGGCTTGTTTGAGCTTAGAGTTCCTTTTGAGGCTTTGAGAGGGTTCAGATACACATCGGCCACGTCGGTTCTCTGTTGCATGTGGGTGTAGTATGTGTAGATCTTATTCTGGCGTACACGCCTACTCACTCCTTTTGCCGCAGACCCGGTGTTCAGAACGGTCTTTGTTATATCCCTCAACGGTTTTGTAGACCTCTTAGACTTAGGCGTATCTTCGCCGTGGCTCTTTTGAACGGTTCCTAGAATGTAACATAAAAAAATATATATATTAGAAACAATAAGGAACATAAGATGCTTACAATACCCATAGTAGTACATCTGGTACTACATGGCGGTGCACCCCTTTGTTTGAGAGAATACAACCCAGAGAGTTCTTTTTTCACACCCTTTTTGTATAAAACACACCTTTTAGATGTCTTTTCACAGAGCGTTTCTTTGCCGCAGGGCCTTCTTTAGATGTTGAAGATTTCCTTTTCACAGGCTTTTCTTTTGGTCGCTGCGCCGGCTCTTGCACAATCACTGCTTCCGTGTGTGACGCCATGGACCCTGTAAAGAAAAAATAATCAGATTTACAGTATATACCAGGCCTTAGTAGCCCCCCTCTACGGCGCGTTCCTGTAGTTCACAACTACGTCTTTTGGGATCTAGACACCCCATGGTTTAGACCTTTTAAAGAAGCAACGCCTTTCTGATTTACCTGTAAGAACGGTGCTATCCTGTACACATGGCGATGCGTCTTGACCACCCTTGGGACATTCTATAGCATCAAGAATCCGTTGTAGTTCGGGATCCAGACCTATAAAATTACACATACACGAGAACACCATTAGAAACACCTAACTTCTAAGATATATGTGAACAAAACTACACGGACCTATACACCTCAAAACACATGTACCTGTCTGTAGGGCTAGCATTTCAGAGGCGGTTAGGATTAATTCCGGCATGTCCTGCGTCTGGATAAATAGAAACGGTTGATTTAAAACTACACTTCATAAACATAATATTACAAGTTCATACATTCGCCTTAGAAAGCGCCAATACACAACGCAGAGAGACATGCACCCTTACACAGCGTCTACATAAAACAGTACCTCGGAATACATGCCCCTGATTATGGGTGTACAAACTGTAGACATGCCCCCCAGCTAAACAGCATGGTTAAAGTTTGGGCTAACATAAATATCTAAATTGAAAACAAAAAAAAGGCTCTCGCTCAATACTGCTAGCGCTGGGTTTTTTTGGGCTTTCACACGTCTTAGAGCCCCGGCCTAACATCAGACATACTGCAGCATTGGGAAGCGCCTTCCCAGTGTGTCATGTGTGACTGCCTTTTATTGCAGTATTATACCGCCATTTGTATTTGGTATCCTATGTTTAATGCACCTCTGTCACTTTTTCCTATTGGAACTTATTCCTCTTTTTTGTATTTGGTTTGCTTGTTTTTTGCGCAATTGTCACTTTTTCCTCATGCAATGTAACGCTTGTCTTTGTATTATGCTCATTTGTATCCTCCTTCTTATGTAATGTTGCTGATCCTGTTGTTAAGAGCTCTGACACCCTCGGGTAAAGTCCTCGCTATATAAAAACGCATAAATAAATCCCTACCAGGAGCTTCACCTCCGTGTTTGACGAAGGAAGACCCTCACAGCCGTGATGTCATCAATGGGAGGAGTCCCCGTGATGATGTCACGGCTGGGAGGGCCTCCCTTCGACAAACGCGGCGGGAAAGCTCCTGGCAGCCATGAATCGGCAGCCATCGTAACCCTCGTGGTGGATCCTGAAAACGCCACCTCCAACGGACCCCAGAGCAGCGCCGGTTGTAAGAGGGCTCTGGGGGCCTTATTTAATCACTTTTTTTTTATTTTTACAACTGGGCCTCGCGCCCCTGTGCACCGCGATGCCATTGGGGCCCCCAGCCACAACGACGCCAGCACCCCGGAGCAGCGCCCAGTGCAAGCGGGCTCCGGTGGTTTATTTTTATTTTTTATTAACAAACGGGGCCTCGCGCCCCTGTACACCGCGATGCCCTTGGAGCCCCCAGCCACAACGACGCCAGCACCCCGGAGCAGCGCCCTTTGCAAGCGGGCTCCGGGGACCTTTTTTTTTTTTTAAAAGTACGGCCTAACGCACACCGGCGCCATCCCTACTCCCACAGCCCCGCACAAGAACCCTGGAGCAGCGCTCCTGAGGCCTTTAATTTTTTTTTTTTAAACGGGGCCTCGCGCCCACACGGCGTCCGAGAACGCCGGCCCCACAACACCTCCCGCACCCGAGCCCCGGAGCAGCGCCCTTGGCAAGCGGACTCCGGGGCCTTTATTTTTTAAAAAGGGGCCTCGCGCCCCTCACTGGCCCCCAGGGACACCGGAGCCCCAGCCACAACGGCCGCAGCAACGCCGGAGCACCGCATGGCGCACAGCGGGCTCCGGGGCCTTTAATTTTAAAACAACGGGGCCGAGCGCCCCACATGGAGCCCACAGGTGCCGGACCCCCACCACAGCCGCACAGACACCCGGAGCGCCGCATGGAGCACAGCGGGCTCCGGGGTCTTTAATTTTTAAAAAACGGGGCCGAACGCCCCACAAGGAGCCCCCAGGTGCCGGACCCCCACCACAGCCTCACAGACACCCGGAGCGCCGCACGGAGCACAGCGGGCTCCGGGGTCTTTCATTTTTAAAAAACGGGGCCGAACGCCCCACAAGGAGCCCACAGGCGCCGGACCCCCACCACAGCCTCACAGACACCCGGAGCGCCGCACGGAGCACAGCGGGCTCCGGGGTCTTTAATTTTAAAAAACGGTATCAAGCCCCCCAAGGAGCCCACAGACGCCGGACCCCCACCACCGCCTCACAGACACCCGGAGCGCCGCATGGAGCACAGCGGGCTCCGGGGTCTTTAATTTTAAAAAGCGGGGCATCAAGACCCTGCGCACCCAGGCGCCATCCCTACCCCCAACATCGAGCGCACAACAGCATAAACAACCCCGGAGCACCGCATGGACCATCGTGGACGGCCTCACCATGGCGCAGCTGGGAAATCACACGTTTGACCCATGCCTCTACAGAGCCTCAACCCCTGGGTGGTGAGTACAAAGTGGTATTATTTATTTATTTTATTTGTGAAACGTATACTATAAATGAAGGTCGTTAAAACTACAGTTCATGTAAAATGCTTCGATACCAGGTTAAAGTGTTAAGGCTGTTTCAATGTGTATACGCCAAACCCTTAGTGGTATTCACTCTTAAATACACGTATAAAACGTTCTACACTGTATTTAAAATGGCAGGTTTGTTCACATTAAGCACCCTACCAATTCTCCTTAAGCATTAATTAAAACAGCGTAAACACCTTCATGCCTGGCGCTAAACACCCTTTAAAAATGCAACGCTGCTCATTTATATACATGCATCAACATATTAAATAAGCCCATACACTCTTAAGCCCTACACACTCTTAACCCTGTAACACAGCCCCTTATTTACGTACCTCCATTAATGTGTAGCAGGCCGCGTCGATCTGGGAGAAGCTGGGCTGGTCCATTGATGGCTTTAAACTTCAGGGATGATGGGGCTGTGCAGCAAAGGTCGCTCCTAATGGGTTTTTGAATGGCTGTTTGTGTCGGGGCTCTAAAGTATGGTTTTTATACCTGGCAGGGCATGAGAATTGGAAGGAGGACCCTTTACGGAGGGGAGTGTTTAGAAGCTTGTAGTACGTGTCATTATTGGTAATAGAGCATTGTAGTGAGGGTCAATATTGGGACCGTTTTCTGACCATCCCACGACTTTGTTAGATGGCCCTTTGACCTGTGACATCTGATAATTAAACCTAGGACCTGTTGGGGGTTGCGCTCCTGGGAAAGATGGTCGTATGTTTATAAAGAAACCCTGTACTATACAATTTAAGACGCGTGGGAAGCTTAGTACAGGCTGATTAGTTCTGCCTGTTCTCAACGGTGCTCTGGCAGGGTAACTGGCCTTTTGTTCTTGTGTTTTCACGTTGTCACTTGGGAGCCTAATGGATAGTTTTCTGACCCCAGCTACGACAGGGATGCATTTCAAACTGCAGCATCTGCTTCTAAAGAAAAGACCCTTTTTAAAAAACTCTGCACCGTAAACCCATGTGTTAGACAACACCAGATATCCCCGGGGGGCTGGTGGGGGCTTAGGTATGC
Organism: Calotriton arnoldi; assembly: GCA_963921515.1. NCBI lineage: Eukaryota > Metazoa > Chordata > Amphibia > Caudata > Salamandridae > Calotriton > Calotriton arnoldi. The sequence goes on from CAWUFW010020398.1 coordinate 116,600, forward strand.
CTGCTCAGACGCCAACTGCCAACACAGCAGCCCTCGGTTTTAAATACCCACACGTACATGTCACTTTTAAGGACACTGCAAAGGGATGGGGGACCTGTCACTTTTAAGGCCACGCTTCACTTTTAAGGACACAGCGAGGGGGTTGAGGCCTGTCACTTTTAAGGACACAGAGAGGTTTGAGGCCTGTCACTTTTAAGGGCACGCGTCACTTTTAAGGACACAGTGAGGGGTTTGAGGCCTGTCACTTTTAAGGACACGCGTCACTTTTAAGGACACAGCGAGGGGCGGGGGGACCGGAGGGGGACCTGTCACTTTTAAGGGCATGAATGGGGAGGAATGGTATCTCCTTATACTACTCAGGTTTGACCTGGTGTCAAATGGTGGAGCATCACTAACTCTGGTCTTTGAACGGGCACCCTTCCTGACACAATACCACACTGTATGGATTCCCTGGAATGTGTTCTATGTAATGGATACTCTGGTGATGAAGAAAGAAGAAAATGATATCCCGAGTTGTGATCTCAGTGGCTTTGTGAGACCAAACCCTGTCATTGTGTCATCACCGTTATCGACCTTCTTCAGGTCCTCTCCTGAAGACAGCCCAATCATACCGGAGACGCAGGTACGACCATAAGTCTGTATTCTCTCCTGACACCCACTTTTCTGGAATAGATGAAAATAATTGACTATACATTAACAACAACCAGTATGTAATAATTAAAAAATTAGAAACTTGAGAAATCATTTTACTACCACAACTGAGGCTGGTCAGCCACAAAAGTCTACTCATAACAATATCTACTAATACATTAGTATGAATTACCTGTCGCAGTGATGGTTCATTACCAATTTATTTTAACCTATCCTCTGATATACAAGCACAAGTTCGATAGCTGAAACATGTCTGACTTCCCCATAAGTTTATATTAGCGTCCTATGTGAAAATAAGTCTCTGCTGCCTTTTCTAGTCATGTAGTCATAAGGAAACAATAGTTGATTTTTGGTTTTAAGTCATTTTTGGTGTATGTTTGGTTCATCATTTCCATTCGGGTGAAATTATTTTCTCTGTTTTGTAGTCTGATATTGTGAAGCACATAACTTATTATTGACAGCTGCCAAGTAATTTAATTAGTTTGGCAGTGTTCATAAAATGTGTTTTTTTCTGTGAATGTTCTTAAAACAGTATTACCTCTCTGAGTATCCTGAACCGCTAGGAGCTAAAATGTCAGAGTGAGGACAGCACAACAGTGCCATCGATTTGTAAAATACACAGTCATTTTGCAGAGTGATGTTTGGCCGGACAATCTGCACTGTGCTTAGGGATGTTTTACTGCTTGCAGTGCAAGAATCCAGCAGGCCTCGCACTTAGCTCAGGGCTGCATGTGAATTGTTTTGGGATGATTGGGACCAGCTCTGTAACTATTCGAACTAAAGAACGGAAGGAATGGAAGACCTACAGCTCCCTTCTTCAGAATTGGGGTTGCAATAGCTGCCAGACAAAAAGAGACGCAAAGGGAGTGATTTTTGTTCCTCATTTACATTGTGGAATCAATATTCCAATTAAAAATTAACATTCAATTATAGAAAAGTTAAAACCTAATGGAAAATGGCAAGATATTCTTATAGAATAATTGGTGGTAATTATTCACTACGTGAAATAACAATGCAGAAGGGCCACAGTAGTCCTTGGGATAAGATATGGTATACCTGTTAATACCTTCCCCTCATATTGAATACCCATCACTGAAGCCCCAGCTTTGCCACAGCATTCCTTGTGGTCTTGTGCATACCACAAGGAATATGTAAAGGAACATGGAGCATTATCATTGGTTTTTAAAGCTTAAATCACTTTTTTGGTGGTAGGTTGGGCCCTCCGGCTCCTCCGTCAGCCTGACGATTAGAGAAAGTAAATGAAAAAGGCTACTAGTCAGAAAGCTATTGAATAATGCTAGCGCTCAAAGTAAGGCGTGTGGGCAATGCTGCTGTGTACAGCTGTATTAAAATGAGAATAAACCAAAGGATGAAATGCACTAAATATAATTCCAATTCCCAATAAGAGCACAGTATAAGGAATAACATAAAAGGAAGTCATTCTGAGCTAGACGGCTTCAGTGCTTGGACCCTCCTGGGTTCAGGGAGCCCTGTTTTTTCGTAGCGGTCCGGCATGGCATACTAAAAGTACTGTTTTGCTGTTTTGTTGCATTGTGTTACTGCGGGTCATGTAAAACAGAACCTATTTTCCAACAGAAGCAATACCTTCAATTATTTTGCTTTGCGATTGCTTTCAGGTTAGCGTTTCCAAGTCAAGAGCACTTGGTAGCTCCAAGGGCTGATGTATAGCTGCATTGTGTCATTCTAAATTCTAATCTGGAATTGAACTCTTCAGGGCAAATTAAGGTGATTGCTTTTTGTTGATTGAGCCCAGCCCTTCGAAGACAGAAATCCACTCTGTCCAAAAGCCAAGCAAAACATCTTCTGGAAAACAGCTATAACTGAACAGGGGATCGGAATGGTTCGCCTTTTCCCTCTGTGAGGAAAGTCATTTTGTATCTGTGCTCTGCTCATCTATCTACCTTGCAGCCCCTGAGTGCCTTTATATAACTAACCTTTTATGTTAGAACTGAAAGTCCACCACTAATGTGAGGGCATCATTGTAAGCGGTACAGCGCTGGTAGTCATTCAAGCTCAACAGGCGGAAAAACACCAATCAAAATGAGTTCAGCCGCAAATTCATTTGAGATATAAAAAGTTAGTTGACACAGGCTTACCTCGGGCGAGTTGTTTATCCTCGGAGAATAACGCTAATCATTCCAGAAAGGAACAACCGAGGCTGACCCATTGGGATCCTGGCAGCTACAGCGCACTGACGAGCGAGGAAGACCAGAGCTTAAACGTGACCTCCTGATTCCTAGAGACCGGATAAGTCGCAGGACTGAATCCCTGCGCAAAGGCGAGTGACAGCCTCAGTCAGAGGGCACGTACTGCCCACTTGTTTGCCATCTCCACGGTGGCTTTGGAGGAAGCTAGATGACCCTGCGTGCTGGTGGGAACAAATGTGCTGCTGTTTAACAGTGAAGAAAGTGGACACAGAGCATAAAAGTAGGCAGGATCAGAGGGGGAACTTAAACAACACAGACCGGAATAAAGGGAACAGAATTTCATTGCTTAGTAGGAATAATTAAAACAAGCACTGAAACACAAGTGCGGCCCCGCGCCGCGGCCGCGAAAGTGAAACAGACAAACAGTACTCCGGGTTAAGAAGTGGGAGGAGTGCGATTCCTTGCGGGAGCGAGCGGCGCCAGGAGCGATAATTGCTACCATATGGCGCCGCTCGCTCCCGCAAGTGAATCGCCAAACGGGCACGCGTTGCCATTGAAGGCAATGGAACGCGTGCACGTTTTTGGCTGAAAAGCCGATCGATTCCAAAAGGTCTTTTTGCCTATGCAACGCATGCGCGCTGTGTAGGCGAGACCTAATGACCCCAAACTTCCCAGGATGTGGAGGGCATTAGTTTTTCATTTTGCAGTAACAAACTCCCGCTTTTGGAGTTTGTTTTTGAAAAGCAAAAATGATTGGTGTGTGGCTGCCTGAAAGATGTCAGCCATGCATAAAACTTGCAGTATATTCAGCGGAATCTGCAGTGACGTTGGTTCCTCTCAAGGCACAGAGAACACTTCAGGTCAACAGTGATCTCTAAATATGGCAGGCAGTAGTCTGTTAGGGTGGTGGGCGTAATGTACTCCACCATGTGACGGACAGCAGTCCACCCGCCAATCTTTAGATCAGACTCCCAGTCCAAAAATACAATTTCCTCACAGTTTTGTGAGCTGTGGCTCTAGTATTGGGGCCTGAGGGCAGCCGGTGTCTGGTAATCTTACCATCCCAGACCTATCTGCTAATTGGATACCCACCAGAATCCAGGCAGATGTAGCTTATATAGATCCTATCACATTTTCTTTGCCAGAATGCCCAGCAAACATCATGATATGGCTAATATAAAACACCATTACTTTGCATTTAGACTCAGGAAAATGCAGGAATCTTTAATACCCAATGTCTATTCATTTTACTTTTATAGTCAAGTGATGCAAGGTTGCTACACAGTAAATAATCATTGTAAGCCACAACTAGGTTGTTGACTCTAGGTGTAGCTGTTGTTTTTCGATTAACTATGAAACCTATAGGTATCTGTTACATAATAGCAGCAGTCTGACAGACAGTAAATTGTTTGTAGTTCAGCCCTCATTACAAAACAGTTCAGATGGAAACTTTGTTGCCAAATTTCTCTTTTTCTTTATTTATTCTGAATTGGAGAACCTTGAGCATTTTACACAAATGACTCATTCTGAATTCAGAATTTTGCCTTGTTTTCAAGAATAGAATACATTTCCGTATTCTTCCCTGGGTTTCACACCTTCATCCCCTACAAACTAAAAGGAGAAATTACCAGCAAATAAGAACTATTTGCCAACACTTACAAAAGTGCAAAAAAGTGGTGAAAAAATATTTAATTTTTTCCTTCCTTTCTTGTTTTGAAAAGCTTAAAAGATGGTTGTATTAGCACAACAAAACGTTTTTGAAGCCATTTTCAGAAAAAAAGCATACATCCCTGTACAAAACTGTGTTCCCATTTTTGGCTAATTTTCCAGGGACCATTAGATGAAATGACAACCATGGGAAACACAGGGTGTCATTTCTGAAGGCTTGATCAGGAATTGTTCCTAAAGCCAGAAATAGGACCAAGCACAGGATGAAGCAGAGGAATATTTGCATTCAAAAGGGTAAACATGTCTGCTCTCATTCCCACTGGTGGCGGCAGTGAGGCTCTTTTTAATAAACTGAAAGAAGTATTGTGATGTATGCACAAGCACCAAGTGCCCAACAGCTCAAGTAGTTCTCTGGTGATGTGGAGTCCTTAGGTAATCTGGCTCATAATGCACTACTGCTTACAGCACACACTTAAAGTCTGCAGTAAAGCAAGGTGTTCCTTTAAGTGGGTGTATGGGGGCAAACGGTTAGGAGAAATAACTGGTTGCAATACCTGAGCAAGCAGATTCTCTTTGGAAGACATAGGGGGAACATAGCATGTTTTGAGTTTGCCTTGGATTACCAGCTGACTTTCTGTCACAAGGGCATTCTTTGTTCAAGCCTGGTCTTTTTATTTTCAGGACATTGTTTTTCGTGTGTGATAATGCAGCCAGGGAGGAAGTGTGGTCTAGTGTTCTAGCGTCTCATTTTGAAAGCTTGGCTGAATCGCCACATCATTCGGATTGCTCTCAATGACCACAAGTATGACTGTTTATCCTTAAAGTGAATATCTTGCCATGTCATAGAACACTGTTTACAGGGAAAAGAAAGCATTTTGCCATGAAGACAGTGGGAAAGACTTTCTCTACATTGCAAAGGTCAAATAGAGTACCCCTGCTAACGTTTGCAGCATGAGGAGAAAAAAAGAGAAACTCTCCACCAGTGAGGAATCTGGTGTCATCTTCTGACTTGCCCGTAGAAAAAACAGCCTGCGCAACAAGCCCACCCATCCCCCTTCCTCCTTCCGTTCCATGCGAGCATGTGTGCCTCTTCTTTGGCCTCCAGTGAGACCCAACGCCCCGATCTGACCACATGGCCTCTAGAGAGAGACCAGTAGCCAATCTGCCTGTCTCCCTCATTGATGTCCAGAGTCACAATCAACCTACCTGTTCCTACCTCATCATGTATTGAGGAACAGCCAACCTAAACCTGGCAACCCCTCCTTCTGTCACCCTCAGAAGCAGAACTTACTGGCCCTTATACTGTGTGGGAAAATTTAAGATGCCACGGAGCTGGAATTGAGGGAGGACAGGACAGCATTTGTGAGACCAAAAGGACTCAGGAAACCATCAAAAGGTAAAAATCTGTCAAACAAATGTCTCAAATGTTGTTTATGTGTATGTAAGTGTGTATGTATGTATCCTTGTGTGAGGGGGCATATGTTTGTGTGTGTGTATATATTTGGCTATATAAGTGATGTCTCCAGTGCCCATCACTGATGAAATTGAGACCCTGACATAATGGCAGTAGTTCATGGCATTTTGTGGCGATCCATAGCATGATAACAACAATGGACACTTTGGACATGAACCTCTGGTCCAAGTACTGGTATCAAGAGAGTAAACAAAAACAGATTAGATCTGCCCAAGTATGTTCCTTAAAAAGACGCAAACCTTCACCCACCAACCTAGGTGACATAGTTTAGACTAGATTCCGATGTCTGAAGCGTCTGTTCTTTTTGTTGAGTATTTTGAGAAGAAACACTTCTGGATTGTTCATAGCCGCCCCTCCCCTATTTTGCTTAATGTATCCATAGCATGATGCCCATTCCCTGTAAAATGCTGGACCTTTCATAATTGTGGTGAATTCTGACATACTTAGGCATTTGACCTAGCTCAATGGTGACAGTTCTTAGCATATTGAGAGAATACACTCTAGCTGGTTCCCATTCATGGCATAATGGTGAACAAGGCAGTATGGTTGAAATTCTTGGCATAGTGAGGTCTCCACCTTGCCATAATACTTTCTTGAATAGTGTTTATTATTACTGATATATTCTGGGCATTTATGCTGAATCTGACAGAATGGTGCTAATTATTGGCATATTGTTGTCATCCAAGGCAGCCAGGGAGGAAGTGTGGTCTAGTGTTCAAGCGTCTCATTTTGAAAGCTTGGCTGAATCGCCACATCATTCGGATTGCTCTCAATGACCACAAGTATGACTGTTTATCCTTAAAGTGAATATCTTGCCATGTCATAGAACACTGTTTACAGGGAAAAGAAAGCATTTTGCCATGAAGACAGTGGGAAAGACTTTCTCTACATTACAAAGGTCAAATAGAGTACCCCTGCTAACGTTTGCAGCATGAGGAGAAAAAAAGAGAAACTCTCCACCAGTGAGGAATCTGGTGTCATCTTCTGACTTGCCTGTAGAAAAAACAGCCTGTGCAACAAGCCCACCCATCCCCCTTCCTCCTTCCGTTCCATGCGAGCATGTGTGCCTCTTCTTTGGCCTCCAGTGAGACCCAATGCCCCGATCTGACCACATGGCCTCTAGAGAGAAACCAGTAGCCAATCTGCCTGTCTCCCTCATTGATGTCCAGAGTCACAATCAACCTACCTGTTCCTACCTCATCATGTATTGAGGAACAGCCAACCTAAACCTGGCAACCCCTCCTTCTGTCACCCTCAGAAGCAGAACTTACTGGCCCTTATACTGTGTGGGAAAATTTAAGATGCCACGGAGCTGGAATTGAGGGAGGACAGGACAGCATTTGAGAGACCAAAAGGACTCAGGAAACCATCAAAAGGTAAAAATCTGTCAAACAAATGTCTCAAATGTTGTTTATGTGTATGTATGTATCCTTGTGTGAGGGGGCATATGTTTGTGTGTGTGTGTGTATATATTTGGCTATATAAGTGATGACTCCAGTGCCCATCACTGATGAAATTAAGACCCTGACATAATGGCAGTAGTTCATGGCATTTTGTGGCGATCCATAGCATGATAACAACAATGGACACTTTGGACATGAACCTCTGGTCCAAGTACTGGTATCAAGAGAGTAAACAAAAACAGATTAGATCTGCCCAAGTATGTTCCTTAAAAAGACGCAAACCTTCACCCACCAACCTAGGTGACATAGTTTAGACTAGATTCCGATGTCTGAAGCGTCTGTTCTTTTTGTTGAGTATTTTGAGAAGGAACACTTCTGGATTGTTCATAGCCGCCCCTCCCCTATTTTGCTTAATGTATCCATAGCATGATGCCCATTCCCTGTAAAATGCTGGACCTTTCATAATTGTGGTGAATTCTGACATACTTAGGCATTTGACCTAGCTCAATGGTGACAGTTCTTAGCATATTGAGAGAATACACTTTAGCTGGTTCCCATTCATGGCATAATGGTGAACAAGGCAGTATGGTTGAAATTCTTGGCATAGTGAGGTCTCCACCTTGCCATAATACTTTCTTGAATAGTGTTTATTATTACTGATATATTCTGGGCATTTATGCTGAATCTGACAGAATGGTGCTAATTATTGGCATATTGTTGTCATCCAAGGCAGCCAGGGAGGAAGTGTGGTCTAGTGTTCAAGCGTCTCATTTTGAAAGCTTGGCTGAATCGCCACATCATTCGGGATGCTCTCAATAACCACAAGTATGACTGTTTATCGTTAAAGTGAATATCTTGCCATGTCATAGAACACTGTTTACAGGGAAAAGAAAGCATTTGGCCATGAAGACAGTGGGAAAGACTTTCTCTACATTGCAAAGGTCAAATAGAGTACCCCTGCTAACGTTTGCAGCATGAGGAGAGAAAAAAGAGAAACTCTCCACCAGTGAGGAATCTGGTGGCATCTTCTGACTTGCCGTAGAAAAAACAGCCTACACAACAAATCCACCCATCCCCCTTCCTCCTTCCATACCATGAGAGCATGTGTGCCTCTTCTTTGACCTCCAATGAGACCCAACGCCCGGATCAGACCACATGGCTTCTAGAGAGAAACCAGTAGCCAATCTGCCTGTCTCCCTCATTGATGTCCAGAGTCACAATCAACCTACCTGTTCCTACCTCATCATGTATTGAGGAACAGCCAACCTAAACCTGGCAAACCCTCCTTCTGTCACCCTCAGAAGCAGAACTTACTGGCCCTTATACTGTGTGGGAAAATTTAAGATGCCACGGAGCTGGAATTGAGGGAGGACAAGACAGCATTTGAGACACCAAAAGGACTCAGGAAACCATCAGAAGGTAAAAATCTGTCAAACAAATGTCTCAAATGGTGTTTATGTGTATGTAAGTGTGTATGTATGTATCCTTGTGTGGGGGGCATATGTTTGTGTGTATATATTTGGCTATATAAGTGATGTCTCCAGTGCCCATCACTGATGCAATTGAGACCCTGACATAATGGCAGTAGTTCATGGCATTTTGTGGCGATCCATAGCATGATAAAAACAATGGACACTATGGACATGAACCTCTGGTCCAAGTACTGGTATCAAGAGAGTAAACAAAAACAGATTAGATCTGCCCAAGTATGTTCCTTAAAAAGACGCAAACCTTCACCCACCAACCTAGGTGACATAGTTTAGACCAGATTCCGATGTCTGAAGCGTCTGTTCTTTTTGTTTTGTATTTTGAGAAGAAACACTTCTGGATTGTTTATAGCCGCCCCCCTATTTTGTTTAATGTATACATAGCATGATGCCCATTCCCTGTAAAATGCTGGACCTTTCATAATTGTGGTAAATTCTGACATACTTAGGCATTTGACCTAGCTCAATGGTGACAGTTCTTAGCATATTGAGAGAATACACTCTAGCTGGTTCCCATTCATGGCATAATGGTGAACAAGGCAGTATGGTTGAAATTCTTGGCATAGTGAGGTCTCCACCTTCCCATAATACTGTCTTGAATAGTGTTTATTATTACTGATATATTCTGGGCATTTATGCTAAATCTGGCAGAATGGTGATAATTATTGGCATATTGTTGTCATCCAAGGCAGAATGATAGACCTGGAAGTATGGTGCTAAATATAGTCAAATATGTAGGTATTCTTTGCACAAAAGTGGTATTTTGTGGCTTTTTGGGTGCTTCTTTGCCAGAATTATGCCAACGACTAGTTTTGTGCTGGCCTCTGCAGTATGGTGGTAATGTTTGGCATATTATGGGTATGCACAGGACAATAGTGCAAATACTTGAATATTAATGACCCTGGCAAAAAGGTGTGAATACATTTTGGGTTTGCTGTTGGCAGCCGTTGTAGGTCAATGCCTATCTAGCAGAATGTTGGTCCTGATGCAATGGTGACAATGCTTGAAATAATGTAGGTATCCGTAGCACAATGGTGCTCACCCATTGCATAAAGACCCCTGATCCATCATGGTAGTAATTCTTGGCATTGTGTAGGTATATATTGTATAATAGTTCCCACCCATATCATGTTGGCCATGGTGCCACAATTTCTGATGTATTGTGGGCATTCATATCACAATGGCACTTAGTATAGTGCTGGCCCTTGCGATTTTGTGTAGTTCTTGACATATTGCTGGCATACATGGTGTGATAATGCCCCTCCTACATAATTCTAGCCTTTCCTTAATGGTGGTCTTTCAAGACAGGTCGCAGCACCCATGGTATATGGTGCCAAGGCATGATCATAAATGTATTTGAATTCATTATAATTTAAACAGAAAAAAACATAATGCATGTGTTACAAAACATATTTGATTAACTTTCTCTTCAAAATCTAGAACAGCTCCATCTTTGTCAATTCCTTGGCTTTGGAGAGAAGATTGCTTAAAGCCAAGCTTATTGCATATGTAAATGCTTGTTTTTCTTTGACAGCCATTAATGAGCTCACATATTTCCAGCACGGTGTCATGACATCTTCACACTACCAAATGATAATAATTATTTTAGAAATTCCAATGGCATGCATTGCATGTGGTGCAGATTAGATGTTTTTAGCAGTTGAACATATGCAAGAGTAAGTAATGACCTGGCAAAATCAGACTTTGAAGAACAAACAGCACTGAAATATCATATTTAGAGCCCCACATTAAGACAACATGTAAATTTGTAAAAAGCATATGCACCCCAAAAAGTATCTTGGCACTGATAACAAGCTTAGTGTTACCCAACTCAACTGTGCTCATTTATTGACATTGGAAAAATGAAAGGCAGAATTTGAACCTGTGACCAAGAAGCCAAGCTCGCGTCCTTGAGTCGATGAATTGGTCCAGTGAGTCACCAGAAAAGACAGATATTACAGCCAGCATACATCGTGAGTGAGACTCTGCAGAGATGTTTAAAAAATATGGAGCATGGAACTCCTGTAGTTAGCAAATTTTGAAAACAATTGGGCAAAACACTGCAAGTTTATCTTTGTGGGTGCTAAAGTACGTTGTGACATTTATTCTCTGCAGCAAAACAATTGGCCCTTGTTGTAACAACTTGTGTATGACCTGTTACCTAATATGTATGCTTCCTGCATTTGCGCTCACTGTTTATTGACATCTTGTTCTATATGTTAAGTTAGAATATTGTATATTTTAAGTTAAAACTTAATTTAATAGTATTAATCACTCTATATGTGTGTGTATATATATATTTTCAAATATATATATATATATATATAAATATATATATATATTCACTGGAAAAAACACAGATTTCAGGGGCGTTATAGTTAGGGATGGGCATTTAAAAAACCTTAGAAATTCACTGAAAAAAACAGAGGTTTCAGGGACGTTATAGTTAGGGATTAGCATTTAAAAAACCTTAGAAATTCATTGAAAAAACCACAGGTTTCAGGGACGTTATAGTTAGGCTGACATTTCACTCGTACAAAAACAGAGAAATTCGGCCGTTATAGTTAGCTGAGCTACAGTGCATCGCAAGATGACAGCTGGTAATAGCACTCTGCATTTTAATAGCCAGCATTCGACGAATTTGAAAGAAAGCATCCCTTATGGGGAATCATTGAGGCTTAAACGGATTTGTAGCCAGGATCATGAGCTCCAAGTCCAGGTGCAAAAAATTAATGAGAGAATTTTCAAGCGAGGATACTTCCCAAGAACATTAAATACAGCCAAACCGAAATCTGAAAACATTACTAGAAACCAGCTTCTTTACCCCAATGATAGAACGAAAAAGGAAATCCCACCAGCTAGATTTATCACTTGTTTTAATCACATGTCCCCCAAAGTACATCACAAGATGAGAAAACATTGGCAAGTAGTTAGGAATGATACAACGATTGGAAAAGATTTACCTATGGCACCACCAGTAACATACAGAAAAGGTAGGACATTGGGGGATAGCCTCACACATAGTTACTTCACAAGGAGCCGTAAAACTGATATGTGGTTATCTACTACAAAAGGGTTTTTCAAATGTAATCATTGTAAAGCCTGCAGAATGGTGAGGAATATTTTGACCTTCAAGTCCACTGACGGCATAAAAGGAAGGTGAATGGGTTTTACAACTGTAATACAGATCATTGTGTCTATGTGCTTAGTTGTCCCTGTTCCCTAATGTACATGGGGAGTACTATCTTCCCCCTCAAAAATGCATACTAGAACACCAGCCGGTGATCAGGAATCATGATTTTACATATTCAGTAGCTAAACACTTCTATGATAAACATGAAAGTGATCCTGGGCTGTTGATGTTCTTTGCCGTGGATAGAATCCCCCTAATATAAGAGAAGGTAATAGAACCATGAATCTGAGATGCTTAGAATCCAGATATATTCTGGATTTAACCCCTTCGCTGCTAGGCCTTTTCCCCTCCTGTGCTAAGCCTTTTTTTGGCTATTTGGGGTAGTTCGCGCTTAGGCCCCTGTAACTTTTTGACCACATAACGTATCCACGCCAAATTTGCGTCCTTTTTTTCCAACATCATGGGGATTCTAAAGGTACCCAGGGTTTGTGGATTCCCCTGGAGGGGACCCAGAAATTAGCCAAAATACAGCTAAATTTTGGTTTTTTGGGGAAAAATTCGAAAAAGGGCTACAGATGAAAGCGTCTGGTTTTTCCCTGCAAATGGCATCAAAAAGGGGTTGTGGTGCTGAAATCACCATCTTCCCAGCTTTCAGGGACAAGCAGACTTTTGTCAGAAAACCAAACATTTTTACACAGTTTTGGCATTTTTCTGGGACATAGTCTATTTTTGCTATTTTTTGTGCTTTCAACCTCCTTCCAGTTAATGGTAGAAATGGGTATGAAAGCAATAATGGATCCTGGAAAGCCATACATTTCTGAAAAGTAGACAAAATTATTCTGAATTCAGCAAGGGGTCATTTGTGTAGATCCTTCAAGTTTTCTTTATAGAAACAAACAGTTAAATATAGGAAAAATTGAAAATTAGTTGAAAGAATCAGCCATTTGTGTCAACGTTTTCACCTGTAACTTCATCTAATTATGACAGCTATTAGAAAGCAATATACCGTTACATCCGCTGGACCTTTCTGGTTGTGGCGATATATAGGACTTGTAGGTTCACCAAGAACCCGACGAACCCAGAGCCAATAACTGAGCAGCGTCTTGCAATGGTTTTTTATTATGTACCGGGTATATAGCAATTATTCTGGGAAAATTTATACATGGAAAAATCGGTATGAAAGACACCTATGTATTTCTGAAATGGGAACAAAATATAGAGTTTAGAAATAGTAGATATTTGCACATTTCCGAAATTGGGAGTACCCATACTAGCATGAGAATTATAGGACATTTTTCAAAATGACTTCTTTTTTACACATTGTCTTTCATTTGGAAGGCAGAAATGCATCAAAAGTCAATAGATAATAACAGTTACTCTACAATTTTGTGTTACCCTAAGTCTCCCGATAAAAATGGTACCTCACTTGTGTGGGTAGGCCTAGTGCCTGCTACAGGAAACGGCCCAAAACGCAACGTGGATACACCACATTTTCACAGTGAAAAATGACCCTTTTTTTTGCAAAGTGCCTAGCTGTAGTTTTTGAACCCTAGCTTTGCCGGCACCTAGGGAAACCTAGCAAACCTATACATTTTTGAAAACTAGACACCCAGGGGAATCCAGGATGGGGTGACTTGACTGGCTCTCACCTGGTTCTGTTACCCAGAATCCCTTGCAAACCTAAAATATTGTCAAAAAAAAAAACTTTCCTCACTTTTCTGTGGTGGAAAGTTCTGGAATCTGCATGGATCCACAAAATTCCACCCACCCCGCGTTCCCCAAAGTCTTTCGAGAAAAACGGTACCTCACTTGTGTGGGTAGGCCTAGTGCCCGCGACAGGAAACGGCCCAAAACACAACGTGGACACACCACATTTTCACAGTGAAAAATTACCCCTTTTTTGCAAAGTGCCTAGCTGTAGTTTTTGAACCCTAGCTTTGCCGGCACCTAGGGAAACCTAGAAAACTTATACATTTTTGAAAACTAGACACCCAGGGGAATACAGGATGGGGTGACTTGACTGGCTCTCACCAGGTTCTGTTACCCAGAATCCCTTGCAAACCTAAACAATTGTAAAAAAAAACACATTTTCCTCACTTTTCAGTGGTGAAACGTTCTGGATTCTGCGTGGATCCACAAACTTCCACCCACCCCGCATTCCCCAAAGTCTTCTGAGAAAAATGGTACCTCACTTGTGTGGGTAGGCCTAGTGCCCGCAACAGGAAACAGCGAAAAACGCAACGTGGACACACCACATTTTCACAGTGAAAAATGACCATTTTTTTGAAAAGTGCTTAGCTGTAGTTTTTGAACCCTAGCTCTGCCGGCACCTAGGGAAACCTAGCAAACCTATACATTTTTGAAATCTAGACACCCAGGGGAATCCAGGATGGGGTGACTTGACTGGCTCTCACCAGGTTCTGTTACCCAGAATCCCTTGCAAACCTAAACAATTGTCAAAAAAACCACATTTACCTCACTTTTCTGTGGTGGAAAGTTCTGGAATCTGCGTGGATCCACAAAATTCCACCCACCCCGCATTCCCCAAAGTCTTCCGAGAAAAATGGTACCTCACTTGTGTGGGTAGGCCTAGTGCCCGCGACAGGAAACAGCTTAAAACACAACGTGGACACACCACATTTTCACAGTGAAAAATGACCCTATTTTTGCAAAGTGCTTAGCTGTAGTTTTTGAACCCTAGCTCTACCGGCACCTAGGGAAACCTAGCAAACCTATACATTTTTGAAAACTAGACACCCAGGGGAATCCAGGATGGGGTGACTTGACTGGCTCTCACCAGGTTCTGTTACCCAGAATCCCTTGCAAACCTAAAAAAGTGTAAAAAAACACATTTTCCTCGCTTTTCTGTGGTGGAAAGTTCTGGAATCTGCATGGATCCACAAAATTCCACCCACCCCGCGTTCCCCAAAGTCTTCTGAGAAAAATGGTACCTCACTTGTGTGGGTAGGCCTAGTGCCCGCGACAGGAAACGACGCAAAACGCAACGTGGACACACCCCAATTTCACTGTGAAAAATGACCCTTTTTTGGCAAAGTGCCTAGCTGTAGTTTTTTAACCCTAGCTCTGCCGGCACCTAGGGAAACTTACCAAACCCACACATTTCTGAAAAGTAGACACATGGGAGATTCCAGGGAGGTATGGCTTGCTTGGATCCACCAACGTTTTCTTACCCAGAATCCCCTGCAAACCTGAAATTGTGCTGAAAAAATCACTTTTTTCACACATTTTTGTGTGGGAAAGTTGTGGCATCACCAGGCAGACACAAATTTCCTACCATCCAGCGTTCCCCCAGGTCTCCCGATAAAAATAGTGCCTCACTCGGGTGGGAGGCCCAAGTACGCGCGACAGGCAAGGGCCCAAAACGTATTGAGGCGACATCAAAAATGCCTATCACAAAACGACCTGGTTTTGCAAGGGGGGTCCCATGACTTTTTGGCCTGGGGCTCGGCGGCCACCTAGGGAAACCTACCAAACCCACACATTTCTGAAAAGTAGACACATGGGAGATTCCAGGGAGGTATGGCTTGCTTGGATCCCCCAATGTTTTCTTACCCAGAATGCCCCAGAAACCTGAAATTTTGCTGAACAAAATCACTTTTTTCACACATTATTGTGTGGGAAAGTTGTGGCATCACCGGGCTGACACAAATTTCCTACCACCCAGCATTGCCCCAGGTCTCCCAATAAAAATGGTGCCTCACTCGGGTGGGAGGCCCAAGTACCTGCGACAGGCAAGGGCCCAAAACATATTGAGGCGACATCAAAAATGCCTATCACAAAACGACCTGGTTTTGCAAGGGGGGTCCCATGACTTTTTGGCCCGGGGCTCGGCGGCCACCTAGGGAAACCTAGCAAACCCACACATTTCTGAAAAGTAGACACCCGGGGGATTCCAGGGAGGTATGGCTTGCGTGGATCCACCAACGTTTTCTTACCCGAATTCCCTGCAAACCTGAAATTTTGCTGAAAAAAATCACTTTTTTCACACATTTTTGTGTGGGAAAGTTGTGGCATCACCAGGATGACACAAATTTCCTACCACCCAGCGTTCCCCCAGGTCTCCCGATAAAAATGGTGCCTCACATGGGTGGGAGGCCCAAGTACGCACGACAGGCAAGGGCCCAAAACTTATTGAGGCGACATCAAAATTGCCGATCACAAAATGACCTGGTTTTGCAAGGGGGGTCCCATGACTTTTTGGCCCGGGGCTCGGCAGCCACCTAGGGAAACCTAGCAAACCCACCCATTTCTGAAAAGTAGATACCCGGGGGATTCCAGGGAGGTATGGCTTGTGTGGATCCACCAACGTTTTCTTACCCAGAATCCCCTGCAAACCTGAAATTTTGCTGAAAAAATCACTTTTTTCACACATTTTTGTGTGGGAAAGTTGTGGCATCACCAGGCTGACACAAATTTCCTACCACCCAGCGTTCCCCCAGGTCTCCCGATAAAAATGGTGCCTCACTCGGGTGGGAGGCCAAATTACGCGTGACAGGCAAGGGCCCAAAACGTATTGAGGCGACATCAAAATTGCCTATCAGAAGACGACCTGGTTTTGCAAGGGGGGTCCCATGACTTTTTGGCCCGGGGCTCGGTGGCCACCTAGGGAAACCTAGCAAACCCGCACATTTCTGAAAAGTAGACACCCGGGGGATTCCAGGGAGGTATGGCTTGCGTGGATCCACCAACGTTTTCTTACCCAGAATCCCCTGCAAACCTGAAGTTTTGCTGAAAAAATCACTTTTTTCACACATTTTTGTGTGGGAAAGTTGTGGCATCACCAGGCTGACACAAATTTCCTACCACCCAGCGTTCCCCCAGGTCTCCCGATAAAAATGGTGCCTCACTCGGGTGGGAGGCCCAAGTACGCGCGACAGGCAAGGGCCCAAAACATATTGAGGCGACATCAAAATTGCCTATCACAAAACGACCTGGTTTTGCAAGGGGGGTCCCATGACTTTTTGGCCCGGGGCTCGGCGGCCCCTAGGGCAACTTAGCAAACCCACACATTTCTGAAAAGTAGACACCCTGGGGATTCCAGGGAGGTATGGCTTGCGTGGATCCACCAACGTTTTCTTACCCAGAATCCCCTGCAAACCTGAAAGTTTGCTGAAAAAATCACTTTTTTCACACATTTTTGTGTGGGAAAGTTGTGGCATCACCGGGATGACACAAATTTCCTACCACCCAGCATTCCCCCAGGTCTCCCGATAAAAATGGTGCCTCACTCGGGTGGGAGGCCCAAGTACGCGCGACTAAGGGCGGGGCAGAAAGGCTGTAATGGTGATGGGGGTGGGGGCATTGGCGTGCCCATTTTGGGCAGCCCCCACCCTAAAACAAATTACACACAAAACAATCCCTGGCGTTTAGTGGGCTTTCTGCCCCCCCGGGGGGGGCAGAAAGGCTGTAATGGTGGCAGGGGGGTGGGGGCATTGGCATGCCCATTTCGGGCAGCCCCCACCCAAAAAAAACGCGCCCAAAAAAATCCCTGGTGTTTAGTGGGCTTTCTGCCCCCCCGGGGGGGCAGAAAGGCTGTAATGGTGACGGGGGTGGGGGCATTAGCGTGCTCGTTTTGGGCAGCCCCCACCCTAAAAAAAAAAAAAAAATCCCTGGCATTTAGTGGGCTTTCTGCCCCCCGGGGCGGCAGATTGGGGGCTACCGCCCCCATCTGCCTCCCAGGGGGGGCAGAAAGGCTGTAATGATGGTGGGGGGTGGGGGCATTAGCGTGCCCATTTCGGGCAGCCCCCACCCTAAAAAAAAATGCGTCCCAAAAAATCCCTGGTGTTTAGTGGGCTTTCTGCCCCCCCCGGGGGGGCAGAAAGGCTGTAATGGTGGTGGGTGGGGTGGGGGCATTGGCGTGCCCATTTTGGGCAGCCCCCACCCTAAAACAAATTACACAAAAAAAACGCGCCCAAAAAAATCCCTGGTGTTTAGTGGGCTTTCTGCCCCCCCGGGGGGGCAGAAAGGCTGTAATGGTGACGGGGGTGGGGGCATTAGCGTGCCCGTTTTGGGCAGCCCCCACCCTAAAAAAAAAAAAAAAATCCCTGGCATTTAGTGGGCTTTCTGCCCCCCGGGGCGGCAGATTGGGGGCTACCGCCCCCATCTGCCTCCCAGGGGGGGCAGAAAGGCTGTAATGGTGGTGGGTGGGGTGGGGGCATTGGCATGCCCATTTTGGGCAGCCCCCACCCTAAAACAAATTACACAAAAAAATCCCTGGCGTTTAGTGGGCTTTCTGCCCCCCCGGGGGGGCAGAAAGGCTGTAATGGTGGCAGGGGGGTGGGGGCATTGGCGTGCCCATTTCGGGCAGCCCCCACCCAAAAAAAAACGCGCCAAAAAAAATCCCTGGCGTTTAGTGGGCTTTCTGCCCCCCCGGGGGGGCAGAAGGGCTGTAATGGTGACGGGGTGGGGGCATTAGCGTGCCCGTTTTGGGCAGCCCCCATGTTTTTTATTATGTACCGGGTATATAGCAATTATTCTGGGAAAATTTATACATGGAAAAATCGGTATGAAAGACACCTATGTATTTCTGAAATGGGAACAAAATATAGAGTTTAGAAATAGTAGATATTTGCACATTTCCGAAATTGGGAGTACCCATACTAGCATGAGAATTATAGGACATTTTTCAAAATGACTTCTTTTTACACATTGTCTTTCATTTGGAGGGCAGAAATGCATCAAAAGTCAATAGATAATAACAGTTGCTCTACAATTTTGTGTTACCCTAAGTCTCCCGATAAAAATGGTACCTCACTTGTGTGGGTAGGCCTAGTGCCTGCGACAGGAAACGGCCCAAAACGCAACGTGGATACACCACATTTTCACAGTGAAAAATGACCCTTTTTTTTGCAAAGTGCCTAGCTGTAGTTTTTGAACCCTAGCTCTGCCGGCACCTAGGGAAACCTAGCAAACCTATACATTTTTGAAAACTAGAAACCCAGGGGAATCCAGGATGGGGTGACTTGACTGGCTCTCACCTGGTTCTGTTACCCAGAATCCCTTGCAAACCTAAAATATTGTCAAAAAAAAAAAATTTCCTCACTTTTCTGTGGTGGAAAGTTCTGGAATCTGCATGGATCCACAAAATTCCACCCACCCCGCGTTCCCCAAAGTCTTTCGAGAAAAACGGTACCTCACTTGTGTGGGTAGGCCTAGTGCCCGCGACAGGAAACGGCCCAAAACACAACGTGGACACACCACATTTTCACAGTGAAAAATTACCCCTTTTTGCAAAGTGCCTAGCTGTAGTTTTTGAACCCTAGCTCTGCCGGCACCTAGGGAAACCTAGAAAACTTATACATTTTTGAAAACTAGACACCCAGGGGAATACAGGATGGGGTGACTTGACTGGCTCTCACCAGGTTCTGTTACCCAGAATCCCTTGCAAACCTAAACAATTGTAAAAAAAAACACATTTTCCTCACTTTTCAGTGGTGAAACGTTCTGGATTCTGCGTGGATCCACAAACTTCCACCCACCCCGCATTCCCCAAAGTCTTCCGAGAAAAATGGTACCTCACTTGTGTGGGTAGGCCTAGTGCCCGCAACAGGAAACAGCGAAAAACGCAACGTGGACACACCACATTTTCACAGTGAAAAATGACCCTTTTTTTGAAAAGTGCTTAGCTGTAGTTTTTGAACCCTAGCTCTGCCGGCACCTAGGGAAACCTAGCAAACCTATACATTTTTGAAATCTAGACACCCAGGGGAATCCAGGATGGGGTGACTTGACTGGCTCTCACCAGGTTCTGTTACCCAGAATCCCTTGCAAACCTAAACAATTGTCAAAAAAACCACATTTTCCTCACTTTTCTGTGGTGGAAAGTTCTGGAATCTGCGTGGATCCACAAAATTCCACCCACCCCGCATTCCCCAAAGTCTTCCGAGAAAAATGGTACCTCACTTGTGTGGGTAGGCCTAGTGCCCGCGACAGGAAACAGCTTAAAACACAACGTGGACACACCACATTTTCACAGTGAAAAATGACCCTATTTTTGCAAAGTGCTTAGCTGTAGTTTTTGAACCCTAGCTCTGCCGGCACCTAGGGAAACCTAGCAAACCTATACATTTTTGAAAACTAGACACCCAGGGGAATCCAGGATGGGGTGACTTGACTGGCTCTCACCAGGTTCTGTTACCCAGAATCCCTTGCAAACCTAAAAAAGTGTAAAAAAAACACATTTTCCTCGCTTTTCTGTGGTGGAAAGTTCTGGAATCTGCATGGATCCACAAAATTCCACCCACCCCGCGTTCCCCAAAGTCTTCTGAGAAAAATGGTACCTCACTTGTGTGGGTAGGCCTAGTGCCCGCGACAGGAAACGACGCAAAACGCAACGTGGACACACCCCAATTTCACTGTGAAAAATGACCCTTTTTTGGCAAAGTGCCTAGCTGTAGTTTTTTAACCCTAGCTCTGCCGGCACCTAGGGAAACCTACCAAACCCACACATTTCTGAAAAGTAGACACATGGGAGATTCCAGGGAGGTATGGCTTGCTTGGATCCACCAACGTTTTCTTACCCAGAATCCCCTGCAAACCTGAAATTGTGCTGAAAAAATCACTTTTTTCACACATTTTTGTGTGGGAAAGTTGTGGCATCACCAGGCAGACACAAATTTCCTACCACCCAGCGTTCCCCCAGGCCTCCCGATAAAAATGGTGCCTCACTCGGGTGGGAGGCCCAAGTACGCGCGACAGGCAAGGGCCCAAAACGTATTGAGGCGACATCAAAAATGCCTATCACAAAACGACCTGGTTTTGCAAGGGGGGTCCCATGACTTTTTGGCCCGGGGCTCGGCGGCCACCTAGGGAAACCTACCAAACCCACACATTTCTGAAAAGTAGACACATGGGAGATTCCAGGGAGGTATGGCTTGCTTGGATCCCCCAATGTTTTCTTACCCAGAATGCCCCAGAAACCTGAAATTTTGCTGAACAAAATCACTTTTTTCACACATTATTGTGTGGGAAAGTTGTGGCATCACCGGGCTGACACAAATTTCCTACCACCCAGCATTGCCCCAGGTCTCCCAATAAAAATGGTGCCTCACTCGGGTGGGAGGCCCAAGTACCCGCGACAGGCAAGGGCCCAAAACATATTGAGGCGACATCAAAAATGCCTATCACAAAACGACCTGGTTTTGCAAGGGGGGTCCCATGACTTTTTGGCCCGGGGCTCGGCGGCCACCTAGGGAAACCTAGCAAACCCACACATTTCTGAAAAGTAGACACCCGGGGGATTCCAGGGAGATATGGCTTGCGTGGATCCACCAACGTTTTCTTACCCGAATTCCCTGCAAACCTGAAATTTTGCTGAAAAAAATAACTTTTTTCACACATTTTTGTGTGGGAAAGTTGTGGCATCACCAGGATGACACAAATTTCCTACCACCCAGCGTTCCCCCAGGTCTCCCGATAAAAATGGTGCCTCACATGGGTGGGAGGCCCAAGTACGCACGACAGGCAAGGGCCCAAAACGTATTGAGGCGACATCAAAATTGCCTATCAGAAGACGACCTGGTTTTGCAAGGGGGGTCCCATGACTTTTTGGCCCGGGGCTCGGTGGCCACCTAGGGAAACCTAGCAAACCCACACATTTCTGAAAAGTAGACACCCGGGGGATTCCAGGGAGGTATGGCTTGCGTGGATCCACTAACGTTTTCTTACCCAGAATCCCCTGCAAACCTGAAGTTTTGCTGAAAAAATCACTTTTTTCACACATTTTTGTGTGGGAAAGTTGTGGCATCACCAGGCTGACACAAATTTCCTACCACCCAGCGTTCCCCCAGGTCTCCCGATAAAAATGGTGCCTCACTCGGGTGGGAAGCCCAAGTACGCGCGACAGGCAAGGGCCCAAAACGTATTGAGGCGACATCAAAATTGCCTATCAGAAGACGACCTGGTTTTGCAAGGGGGGTCCCATGACTTTTTGGCCCGGGGCTCGGTGGCCACCTAGGGAAACCTAGCAAACCCACACATTTCTGAAAAGTAGACACCCTGGGGATTCCAGGGAGGTATGGTTTGCGTGGATCCACCAACGTTTTCTTACCCAGAATCCCCTGCAAACCTGAAAGTTTGCTGAAAAAATCACTTTTTCACACATTTTTGTGTGGGAAAGTTGTGGCATCACCGGGATGACACAAATTTCCTACCACCCAGCATTCCCCCAGGTCTCCCGATAAAAATGGTGCCTCACTCGGGTGGGAGGCCCAAGTACGCGCGACTAAGGGCGGGGCAGAAAGGCTGTAATGGTGATGGGGGTGGGGGCATTGGCGTGCCCATTTTGGGCAGCCCCCACCCTAAAACAAATTACACACAAAACAATCCCTGGCGTTTAGTGGGCTTTCTGCCCCCGGGGGGCAGAAAGGCTGTAATGGTGGCAGGGGGTGGGGGCATTGGCATGCCCATTTCGGGCAGCCCCCACCCAAAAAAAACGCGCCCAAAAAAATCCCTGGTGTTTAGTGGGCTTTCTGCCCCCCCGGGGGGGCAGAAAGGCTGTAATGGTGACGTGGGTGGGGGCATTAGCGTGCCCATTTCGGGCAGCCCCCACCCTAAAAAAAAATGCGTCCCAAAAAATCCCTGGTGTTTAGTGGGCTTTCTGCCCCCCCCCCGGGGGGGCAGAAAGGCTGTAATGGTGGTGGGTGGGGTGGGGGCATTGGCGTGCCCATTTTGGGCAGCCCCCACCCTAAAACAAATTACACAAAAAAAATCCCTGGCGTTTAGTGGGCTTTCTGCCCCCCCGGGGGGGCAGAAAGGCTGTAATGGTGGCAGGGGGGTGGGGGCATTGGCGTGCCCATTTCGGGCAGCCCCCACCCAAAAAAAACGCGCCAAAAAAAATCCCTGGCGTTTAGTGGGCTTTCTGCCCCCCCGGGGGGGCAGAAGGGCTGTAATGGTGACGGGGGTGGGGGCATTAGCGTGCCCGTTTTGGGCAGCCCCCACCCTAAAAAAAAAAAAAAAAAATCCCTGGCATTTAGTGGGCTTTCTGCCCCCCGGGGCGGCAGATTGGGGGCTACCGCCCCCATCTGCCTCCCAGGGGGGGCAGAAAGGCTGTAATGATGGTGGGGGGGGGGGCATTAGCGTGCCCATTTCGGGCAGCCCCCACCCTAAAAAAAATGCGTCCCAAAAAATCCCTGGTGTTTAGTGGGCTTTCTGCCCCCCCGGGGGGCAGAAAGGCTGTAATGGTGGTGGGTGGGGTGGGGGCATTGGCGTGCCCATTTTGGGCAGCCCCACCCTAAAACAAATTACACAAAAAAATCCCTGGCGTTTAGTGGGCTTTCTGCCCCCCGGGGGCAGAAAGGCTGTAATGGTGGCAGGGGGTGGGGGCATTGGCGTGCCCATTTCGGGCAGCCCCCACCCAAAAAAAACGCGCCAAAAAAAATCCCTGGCGTTTAGTGGGCTGTCTGCCCCGCCGGGGGGGCAGATTGGGGGCTACAGCCCCCATATGCCCCCCAGGGGGGGCAGAAAGGCTGTAATGGTGATGGGGTGGGGGCATTAGTGTGCCCGTTTTGGGCAGCCCCCACCCTAAAAAAAAATAATAAAAAAAAAAAATCCCTGGCGTTTAGTGGGCTTTCTGCCCCCCCAGGGCGGCAGATTGGGGGCTACTGCCCCCATCTGCCTCCCAGGGGGGGGCAGAAAGGCTGTAATGGTGGTGGGGGGTGGGGGCATTAGCGTGCCCGTTTCGGGCAGCCCCCACCCTAAAAAAAAATGCGTCCAAAAAAATCCCTGGTGTTTAGTGGGCTTTCTGCCCCCCCGGGGGGGGCAGAAAGGCTGTAATGGTGGTGGGTGTTGTGGGGGCATTGGCGTGCCCATTTTGGGCAGCCCCCACCCTAAAACAAATTTCACACAAAAAAATCCCTGGCATTTAGTGGGCTTTCTGCCCCCCCGGGGGGGCAGATTGGGGGCTACTGCCCCCATCTGCCTCCCAGGGGTGGCAGAAAGGCTGTAATGGTGGCTGGGGGGTGGGGGCATTGGCGTGCCTGTTTCGGGCAGCCCCCACCCTAAAATAAATGCACCAAATAAAAATCCCTGGTGTCTAGTGGGCTTTCTGCCCCCGGGGGCAGATTGGGGGCTACTGCCTCCATCTGCCCCCAGGGGGCAGAAAGACTGAACATTGGCAATTTTTGGGGGGAGCAAAAGCCCTTGCCCAAGGGGCCGCTCCCCTCCCTGGTGCCTTAGTGGGTGGATCCCTGCTTGGGGATTGCCCTCCTGGGGCGATCCCCAAGCAGGGATCCACTGGGAGGGGTACCATTGGAAAGGGAGATTCTCCCCTTTCCAATGATACCTCTCCCGTCTTCTACGTGCTCAGGGGGCTGAGATAGCCCCTGAGCACGTAAAGTGAAACTGAAATGAGCCTAAAGGCTCATTTTAGTTTCGTTTTCAGTGAAATGAAGTTAGCGCGACGTGCGCGCTGATCTTCATTTCACTGAAAGGGAGGGGGCCTCGGGAGCGGGGGAAGCTCTTCCCCAGCTCCCGAGGCTGTGGGGGAGAAAAGGAAATCCCTCTGCTGTCTGCAGCAGAGGGATTTCGTGCCCCTGGCCTCATGACGGAATGGTTCCGTCATGAGCACAGGGGCACCGAAGCTCATGACGGAACCATTCCGTCATGAGCATCGAAGGGGTTAAATACCAAATTTCCAAACGGTTTGAACAGGGATGAGAAGTTAGAAGTACATTTGGGATGACCCCTGACCATGGCTATTTTTCTTTGCCCTCTTTCTTTTCACGCCCCGACATCTTCCCTATTGGGTTTATGAGTCTGGGATGAAATGTTAAGCTGTGACAGATTAGTTTATCTTTGCATTTAGGCACTTTAGGCATTCATGATTCTGGTATAAAATTGAGCTGTGACATATTGGCTAATTTTTGCACTTTGACACCTTAGGCATTTTACTTGTTTTATAAATGAATAGCTATTTATGGCATTTAAATATTAGAATGATTATATTTATTATGTATTTGGTATGGACATACCTAATATGAATTTTATAAGAAATATTATATATGGGATTGATTTATATTGTGTCCAGATTAATGATCAAATTAGTAATTATAACTCTCTTGCGTAATAGCTTTTTAAATAGGGAATGTATTTGGGGTGATCGTAATGCTCTTTCTTAGCCAATGATCTCCAGCGATTAGTACGATTTCCTCGACCATCCCATGTATTTATATTGATTAGAGCACTGGCCCAAGATTTTGCTTCACTAACCTCCAAGGTCCATATTCCAAGCATGATGTATAAGATGTGATGAAATAATAAGTTGGCTTTTTTATATAAAATAAATTTTATAAATATTAAGAAATAGTATAAATACACAAATAGGCACATAAACAGGAACATACATGAATATGTAACAGCCTTCTAAATAATGCAGTCTTAATATGATTATGACAAAGAGGGTAACTGAGGTGTTTCTTTTATGTCCATGATTGACTGTACCTTTAAAAATGTTTGACTTAAAATGCAGTGTGACTTTGATAAAGGCTGGGACCAGCTGAAACGCATCGGGACGGACATAGTGACGGAGATTTAAAGAAATAAAAAGACTTTTGACTTGCCTGGAGTGCCCACCTTTTCTCTTTTTAACGAGAGTGTTCGAAGCATATATATTTACATATATATATATATATATATATATATATATATATATATATATATATTCACTGAAAAAACCATAGGTTTTAGGGACAGTTATAGTTAGTTGGACATTGCACTCGTACAAAACCCGTGAAATTCCCCCGTTATAGTTAGTTCAGCTAACTATAACTCGCGCCCCCGCAATGCACTGCTGATGACGTCACATATTACATCACTCATGACATGGTCAGTGACATTGTAATTACATTATACATTACATTACAAAATATACTTTCTCAGAATGAATTACTTTAGTTTAGTTTAAATACTTTGCAAATAGGCAATAGACTTTTAAGTACAGAAGTTACAGTTGTTGCAATGGGCAACACAATTTCAAACACAATGCAACATTGAGCTCAATGTGAATTTCTAGTTAAATGCAATTAGTTACTTTATGGATTACTTTTCTAACCACAGGACTGGATCCTAGATTCAGTCCTGGGACATCTCCTGTAAACAGTTGAGTAAAAGCGTTTTGGTTACAGTAGTGATTTTTAAGGAATATTATTGTATTTTAAAAGTTGACACTTAGAAACTTTTTCACATAGAATCACCAATGTTATCCTATGGGAGGAAATTCACTTAGCAGGTAAGTAGTGTTATCGTTACTTTTTCTTACTCAGTGGTGGATCCTGGATCCAGCACTGGTGCATCTCCTGTAAACAGTTGAAAGAATGCGTTTAAGTCATACAGTCGATTTTTAAGGAATATTTATAGTTTGTGAAAATCGACACTTTGAAACTTTTCTGCTGAAAACCAGACAATGGATTCCAATGGAAGGAAATACAAGTTACTGGTAAGTACGGTTAGAATTACTTTTCAGGGTCAGTGCTGGGCTAAAAGATGCAGCACTGTGGTCTCTCCTGATAAAAGGTGAGTAAATCGGAATTCGTAGTTCGGCTGATTTTAGAGGAATATTATAAAGTTCCAAAACTCCACACTTAGAAGAATTTCCAAGTGAAACCAGTCAATGTTAGCCTATGGAAGGAAATTCAAGTTACTGGTAAGTATGGTTAAAATTACTTTTCAGGATCAGTACTGGGCTAAAAGATGCAGCACTGAGGTCTCTCCTGATAACCGGTGAGTAAATCGGAATTCGTAGTTCGGCTGATTTTAGAGGAATATTTGTATGTTTCAAAAATCGACACAGAAACTTTTTCAGCAAAAAGCAGGCAATGATATCCTATGGAAGGAAATTCAAGTTACTGGTAAGTACGGTTAAAATTACTTTTCAGGATCAGTACTGGGCTCAAAGATGCAGCACTGAGGTCTCTCCTGATAACAGGTGAGTAAATCAGAATTCGTAGTTCGGCTGATTTTAGAGGAATATTATAATGTTCCAAAACTCCACACTTAGAAGAATTTCCAAGTGAAACCAGTCAATGTTAGCCTATGGAAGGAAATTTAAGTTACTGGTAAGTGCGGTTAAAATTACTTTTCAGGATCAGTACTGGGCTCAAAGATGCAGCACCGAGGTCTCTCCTGATAACCGGTGAGTAAATTGGAATTCGTAGTTCGGCTGATTTTAGAGGAATATTTGTAAGTTTCAAAAATCGACACAGAAACTTTTTCAGCAAAAAGCAGGCAATGATATCCTATGGAAGGAAATTCAAGTTACTGGTAAGTACGGTTAAAATTACTTTTCAGGATTAGTACTGGGCTCAAAGATGCAGCACTGTGGTCTCTCCTGATAACAGGTGAGTAAATCGGAATTCGTAGTTCGGTTGATTTTAGAGGAATATTATAAAGTTCCAAAACTCCACACATAAGAATTTCCAAGTGAAACCAGTCAATGTTAGCCTATGGAAGGAAATTCAAGTTACTGGTAAGTATGGTTAAAATTACTTTTCAGGATCAGTACTGGGCTAAAAGATGCAGCACTGATGTCTCTCCTGATAACCGGTGAGTAAATCGGAATTCGTAGTTCGGCTGATTTTAGAGGAATATTTGTATGTTTCAAAAATCGACACAGAAACTTTTTCAGCAAAAGCAGGCAATGATATCCTATGGAAGGAAATTCAAGTTACTGGTAAGTACGGTTAAAATTACTTTTCAGGATCAGTACTGGGCTCAAAGATGCAGCACTGAGGTCTCTCCTGATAACAGGTGAGTAAATCGGAATTCGTAGTTCGGTTGATTTTAGAGGAATATTTGCACAATGGTGAAGGAAGGGGTGGGGCCTGTGGTGACATGTCTGCAAACACGCCCTGTGGCGCGTTTTAAGTTGGAGAATTAATTCCTCCTCAATCCTGAGGGTCCCTAGGGGCCAACTAGCCCACCAGGAACCTCCAGTATGCGCCAGGGGCTGCGTTGCAGAGAGGTGTACAGAGGCCACGCCCCTTTTTACAACACTCTGCAACGCAGCTCCGTGGCGCTTACTGAGGTACCTGGTGGGCTAGTTGGCCCCCAGGGACCCTCAGGATTGAAGAGGATTTAATTCTCCATCTTAAAATGCGCCACGGGGCCTGTTTGCACACATGTCACCTGAAGCCCCGCCCCCTCCCTTCACCACTGTGCAAACGCGCCCGTGGCGCATTTTAAGTTGGGGGATTAAGTCCCCTTGAATCCTGAGGGTCCCTGGAGTCCAACTAGCCCACCATGTACCTCCAAAAGCGCCACAGAGCTGCGTTGCAGAGAGGTGTAAAAGGGGCGTGGCCTCTGTACACCTCTCTGCAACGCAGCCCCCTGGCGCATACTGGAGGTTCCTGGTGGGCTAGTTGGCCCCAGGGACCCGCAGTATTCAAGGGGAATTCGTTCCCCATCTGCAAACGCACCAGGGGGCGTGTTTGCAGAGTGGTGAAAGAAGGGGGCGTGGCCTCCGGCGCGATGCCGGTGTTTTTTTTTTTTTTTTTTTTAAGAAGGGGGGCTGTGTGGCCCCCCTTCTTTTTCTAATTTTTTGGCCCTGGGGACCCCATCCCCCAGGGCCTGCCCCCTAATATTTTGTTTGAATATAAAAAAAATTGGAAGGGGGCCGCGTGGCCCCCCTCCCCAGGCTTTTTTTTTTTCATTTTGGGGATTGGGGCCGCGTGGCCCCCCTCCCGGGCCACTACTGGCCCCAGGGACCCCATCCCCCGGGGCTGGCCCTCTCCGTTGGGGACTGTGGGGGGGTCCCCAATCCCCCCACAGTCCCGCCGGCTCCCCGCGTCCCTTGGGAGCCGGCATTGCTTTTCCACATGGGGAGCTGCTAAGATGCAGCTCCCCATGTGGAAATGCAATTTGCTTTGGATATTGGAAGCGAGAGCCGCGAGGCTCCCGTCCTGTCATAGCAAACTACAGTGTCCCGGGGGTAGGCACCCCGGGACACTGCAGGAGCCGGCCCTGGGGGGTGGCGGTCCCCAGGGCCATCAAGGGCTCCAGGAGGGCGGCCGCGCGGCCCCCCTCCCTTGAATTGCACAGCCCCGGGGAGGTGGTGGTCCCCGGGGCTCTGGGGGTCCGTAACGGACCCCCACATTTATTTTCTAAGTGCCCCGGGGAGGTGGTGGTCCCCCGGGCATGTGGGGGGGGGGCTGGAACCCCCCACACGTTATTAAAAATTAAAAAAAGAAGCCCCGGGGGGTGGCGGTCCCCGGGGCTGCGGGAGGGCAGGAGAGCCCTCCCGCACCATTTTTTTTATAAAGCCCCGGGGGGTGGCGGTCCCCGGGGCTTGGGGGGCCTTAGAGGCCCCCCATATAGAACATAAACCCACCCCCGCATGCCCCCGGGACTTGGGCCACCCGGGGGCAAAATACAATCGAAGCGCGGGAGACCGCGCTTCGATTTTTTTTTTTATCGGCAGGATCCGCGCACCCTGAGCGCATCCTGCTGATTTAAAAAAAAAAAAAAATGCTTTTTTCTGCCCAGGGGGTCCTTGTGGGACCCCCTGAGCAGACCTAGGGGGTCAGGGTGTTTCTACCCTGGCCCCTTTTTTCGCTTTGCGCACTTGTTTCTGTCCCTCGGTTCTACCGAGGGACAAAATGGCTGCCAACACTTCCTGATTTGGAGTGTTGACAGCCAATTCTTTCTGAACCAAGAACTACCTCTTTGCCAAATTTGGTGTAATTCCGTTCAGCAGTTCGGGCTGTAGCCGTGGCTAAAGTTTCCTATGGGAAAATGAATGGGGAAAACACGTTTTGGGACCCCCCTTTTTTCTCGGCCCCAGGCTTGACGAATCACCCCGAAACTTTTAGGGTAGGAGCGGACCGGAGCGGGCCATAAAGTTTGAAAATTTCGCGAAGATTAGTCAACCGACGCAAGAGCTATTTCAAATAGAATGTCGCGGATTTCCTATGGAAAATAGGTGCTAACTATAACTATCTGACCGCCAGTAGATAATATATATATATATATATATATATATATATATATATATATATATATATATATTCCCTGAAAAAACCACAGGTTTCAGGGACGTTATAGTTAGGGATTAGCATTTAAAAAACCTTAGAAATTCACTGAAAAACCACATGAGTAGCTATATGGGTTAATGATTGGTTGTCTGAGTACCTGTATGGGTGCATGAGTGTCTGTGTTGGTATGTGGGGGAGTGTGACTCCCTGCATGGATGTGTGAGTGGTAATCTGGTTATCTGGCCGAAAATTTGTTATGTGGAAGAAGCCAATAGACAACTATGTGATCTTAATTGTTATGAAAAATCGTCAATTAAAGAGTACAATAAAGCTAAAGAATCTCTCTTGAAACATCTGGCACTATGGCGTCGAGAGGGATTAATTTCTACAGAGGAGTACAAATTCATGAATAATGAATTTCCTGTCCTTCCTGTGTTATATCTAATCCCAAAAATACACAAAGGAACAATGCCAGTGCCAGGCAGGCCCATTATATCGGCCATAAATAGCATGGAGGAACATATAGGACAGTACATTGATTTTTTCTTGCAAGACATAGTCAAAGATCTGAAAAGCTATGTTAAAGATACTAGTGATTTTCTTGTCAAGATTAGTAAACTACTATGGACAGAGGATATGTTATTGATTACGTGTGACATAGAATCGCTTTATACTAGCATTGATCATAAGACAGGCTTAAATGCTCTTAAATATTTTTTGGATAAAAGGTCATATGAATTCTATGAACATAACAAAGTAATTTTGGATCTTATTGATTGGTGCCTCAATCATAATTTTTTCCTATTTGGGAAGGATTTATACAGACAACTCAGAGGTGTAGCCATGGGGGCCTGCTTCTCTCCCAGCTATGCGTGTTTACACGTAGGTTGGTGGGAGGAGCAGGTCCTCAAACAAGAACAAAGAGACAGGTTTGATAATAATGTTATTTGTTATCTGAGATATATAGATGACATCTTTACTTTATGGAAGGGAGAAGAGAAAGAAGCGGTAGATTTTATTAAAACTATGAATTTAAATTCCATGAATCTTACCTTCACATCACATATCAACAAAGATTGCATTGAATTTTTAGATGTCAAAATCTATGTTAAAGATAACAAATTGGAAACTACCTTGTTTAGGAAACCAACAGCTGGCAATGTTACCCTTCATGCTAGCAGTGCCCACCCAAAGCATTTAATTGCTAGTATTCCTTACGGCGAAATTTTGAGACTTAAAAGAATCTGTAGTGTTGAGAGTGATTTTGAAAACTGCCTTAAGGAAGCCATGATGAGAATGAGAGCACGTGGGTATTCAGAAACTATACTTAATGAGGCCATGAAAAAGCCAATACACGCCCTAGAATAAGTCTATTCAAGAATAATCCTATGATTGAGCCTGCTGTATTAATGGATTCTGCCACTTCTATCAAGGCAGCAAACAATGATGGTCCTAGATTAATTACAACTTATAGCAGAGATGAAAGAAAAATCAGGTCAATTGTTAAAAAGAATTGGCCTATCGTGCTCACTGATCCAGTACTCAATAGTAGATTGCCTGTTACTCCACCTATTACTTTCAGAAGAGCAAGAAACATGGGCGCCATTCTAGATACAAGTAGCCCTGAGAATAAACAGACAAGTAGTTGGCTAAAACCAGCTCCTGGGTTTAGAAAATGTTCAAGCTGCAGAGCATGCAAGTTTGGTATTAATACGACTTGTTACCACACTGCTTTTAATGATAATGACATAACTATCAAAGGAAGCTTTAATTGCAAGACTGAATTCGCAGTTTATGTTTTAACGTGCACTTGCGGTCTTCACTACATTGGTAGTACAAAGCTTCAAGTGCATGTAAGAATTTTACAACACTTGCGAGCAATTATACACAGTGATCCTACATATCCTGTAGCCCGTCATTTCAAAAGAGTTCATAATAATGATGTAAATTGCCTTACATATTATGTAATAGGAGCAGTAGCAAAATCAAGAAGGGGTGGTAACAGGGAACGCAAACTTAGACAAATGGAAACCAAAATGATCCTCGAATTCGATAGCAAATGGCCTAACGGATTAAATAATACAGAGGATATGCATAATTTTCTATAAACAACTGTTAATAATATTCTTTATGCAGTTTGCTTATGCAGTTTTCTTATGAAGTCCCATTGATTATGAAACGTTTTTATTAGGGTTCCTAAGTATATTAGACGCAAATATCCAACATTATAGCTAAATAAGTTAGTTATAAAATATTTTTTGATACCTCGAAAACCGCACTTTGCACAAATTTTAATATTTTAATATTCACTATTTTGTAATATGATTAATTTTGCTGTTAGTATTTATATGATT
This sequence comes from Calotriton arnoldi, assembly GCA_963921515.1. Taxonomy (NCBI): domain Eukaryota; kingdom Metazoa; phylum Chordata; class Amphibia; order Caudata; family Salamandridae; genus Calotriton; species Calotriton arnoldi. The sequence continues at coordinate 148,922 of CAWUFW010020398.1, forward strand.
TTAACAAATATTTATCGGATTAAGATCTTATGTTGTTATTAATATATATACATGCAATTTATTATCTTTCTATTACAATTCTATTACAATTTTTAAATTATTGTATTCTTGCACAACTTGCACTGAGTTGCACAATTAGCCTTTGTTGCTATGTATTTTTTCACTTTAATGGGTCTTTTCTGTGGATGTACTATATTACTAAAAAGCAAATATTTAAATTGTCTCAGACCTTATTTCAGGATTTATCCGGTAATATTGCAGAATTAATTTCAAAGTGTAGATAAGTTTTCTCCTTGTCAGAAAGGGTGTATTTATACAAATAGATACAATTCTTTCTTTCATTTTTTATTTATTTATATGGAGTATGTGTATTTATACAGAAATATTCAATTTATATTGTTAATATTCTTCCATATGATTGTTTAAATAGTTAAAAGGTAATATGAAACGCTTTGTTTTTCATGCAATTATTGAGACATTTATATTGCATACTATATAGTCTTTTTTCCGTGCACATGATCATGTGACACGGAACACAGGAGGGCGGGGTTTCACTGGGAAGTAGCATTTAAAAATGAAGGCTTAGACTGATTTTCCGTATGTGATCAAGGGCTCTTGAGCCCGAAACGCGTCGTTTTATGAGAATAATGGTTGAATAAAGAACTTGCCTGAAGATTTCGAGTTGGTCCGTCTCTCCTTCTTCGCCGTTTGGAGGTTGTGGGAGTTTTGCATTCTACTCGGATATATATATATATATATATTCACTGAAAAAACCATAGGTTTTAGGGACAGTTTTAGTTACTTGGACCTTGCACTCGTACAAAACCCGTGAAATTCCCCCGTTATAGTTAGTTCAGCTAACTATAACTCGCGCCCCCGCAATGCACTGCTGATGACGTCACATATTACATCACTCATGACATGGTCAGTGACATCACTGATGACATCACTGATGACATCTCAAATGACATCACTGATGACATCATCCAGTGACTGTGTGTTTCTGTAAAGTTTAAATATTTTTAATATATATAGTAAAAGACGTATTGAAGAATGAGTGGGTGTGTAAGTGTCTGTATGGATGATTTAGTAGGTGCGTGACTGACTCTATAAGTGAGTGATTTAACGTATCTTACTGAATGCAAGGGTTAGTGACTAAACTGGGTGAATGTCTGTATCCGTCTGTCTGTTGCTGTGTAAGTGGCTGCATGTGTTTGTGAATAGCTAAATGAGTGTCTATATGAGTTATTGAATGCTTGTCTGAGTATCTGTATGGGTGCCTGAGTGTTTGTGTGGGAGGGGTGTGTGCAACTCTGTGCATAGATGTGTGAGTGGGTGATTCACTGGGTGGATGGTTTCAAGAGTGCATCTGTGATAGACTGTATGGGTGGGTAAGTGTGTGTAAGAGTGTGTTAGTGAGTGAATGTATGTCCCAGTGGTACATGTGTTAGTAACTACATATGTGAAAGGCAGTATATATGTGTGTTGGAGTATATAAATAGCTATAAGCAAGAGTGAGTGATTGTGATAGTGGCTGTATGGATGAGTGTGTGCTTGTATCTGTGATTGTATAAGAGCGTAACAATGTGCTACTATTTGTATGAGTAAGTGAGCTGGTGTGTGTATAACTGTATAGGTGAGTAAATGGCAATGTGTTTAATTATTTGCATGACTGACTAGGTGTGTGAGTATCTCTATGGATGAGTGGCGTTGTTTGAGTGTCTATATAGGAGTAAGAGTGCATATGATAGTCCTGTACTGAGTGACCGTAAGTATGAGTGACTGTACGGGTGAGTGAGTGGATGTGTGTGTGTAGACCTAAGAATCAGTGAGTGGGTATGTAGTTATTGGTGTTGGAGTGTCTACGGTTTTGCGAATGGCAGTCTGTAATTTAGAGTGGGTGTATCAAAGGTTATATTAGGGTGTGAGGAGGTGCATCAGATTATCACGTGGATGATGTCATCAGTGATGTCATTTGAGATGTCATCAGTGATGTCATCAGTGATGTCACTGACCATGTCATGAGTGATGTAATATGTGACGTCATCAGCAGTGCATTGCGGGGCGCGAGTTATAGTTAGCTGAACTAACTATAACGGGGGAATTTCACGGGTTTTGTACGAGTGCAATGTCCAAGTAACTAAAACTGTCCCTAAAACCTATGGTTTTTTCAGTGAATTTCAAAGGTTTTTTAAATGCTAATTTGTAACTATAACGTGTCTGAAACCTATGGTTTTTTCAGTGAATTTCAAAGGTTTTTTAAATGCTAATTTGTAACTATAACGTGTCTGAAACCTATGGTTTTTTCAGTGAATTTCAAAGGTTTTTTAAATGCTAATTTCTAACTATAACGGGCCTGAAACCTACCGTTTTTTCAGTGAATTTCAAAGGTTTTGTAAATGACAATTTTTAAATGTATTAATTGTTATATTAATTTTTTTCATACTGATTTACTACATTTTTAGAAACAATTTTTTTTTACATATTTTATTTTTTAAATTACATTGTAATTACATTATACATTACATTACAAAAAATACTTTCTCAGAATGAATTACTTTAGTTTAAATACTTTGCAGATAGGCAATAGACTTTTAAGTACAGTAGTTACAGTTGTTGCAATGGGCAACACATTTTCAAACACAATGCAACATTCAGCTCAATGTGAATTTCTAGTTAAATGCAATTAGTTACTTTATGGATTACTTTTGTAACCACAGGACTGGATCCTAGATTCAGTCCTGGTACATCTCCTGTAAACAGTTGAGTAAAAGCGTTTTGGTTACAGTCGTGATTTTTAAGGAATATTATTGTATTTTAAAAGTTGACACTTAGAAACTTTTTCTCATAGAATCACCAATGTTATCCTATGGAAGGAAATTCACTTAGCAGGTAAAAACTGTTATCGTTACTTTTTCTTACTCAGTGTTGGATCCTGGATCCAGCACTGGTGCATCTCCTGTAAACAGTTGAAAAAATGCGTTTAAGTCATACAGGCGATTTTTAAGGAATATTTGTAGTTTGTGAAAATCAACACTTTGAAACTTTTTTGCTGAAAACCAGTCAATCTTAGCCTATGAAGGAAATTCAAGTTACCGGTAAGTACGGTTAAAATTACTTTTGAGGATCAGTACTGGGCTGAAAGATGCAGCACTGAGGTCTCTCCTGATAACAGGTGAGTAAATCGGAATTCGTATTTCGGCTGATTTTAGAGGAATATTTTAAAGTTCCAAAACTCCACACTTAGAAGAATTTCCAAGTGAAACCAGTCAATGTTAGCCTATGGAAGGAAATTCAAGTTACTGGTAAGTACGGTTAAAATTACTTTTCAGGACCAGTACTGGGCTGAAAGATGCAGCACTGAGGTCTCTCCTGATAACAGGTGAGTAAATCAGAATTCGGATTTCGGCTGATTTTAGAGGAATATTTGTATGTTTCAAAAATCAACACTTAGAAACTTTTTCAGCAAAAAGCAGGCAATGATATCCTATGGAAGGAAATTCAAGTTACTGGTAAGTACGGTTAAAATTACTTTTGAGGATCAGTACTGGGCTGAAAGATGCAGCACTGAGGTCTCTCCTGATAACAGGTGAGTAAATCGGAATTCGTATTTCGGCTGATTTTAGAGGAATATTTTAAAGTTCCAAAACTCCACACTTAGAAGAATTTCCAAGTGAAACCAGTCAATGTTAGCCTATGAAGGAAATTCAAGTTACCGGTAAGTACGGTTAAAATTACTTTTCAGGATCAGTACTGGGCTGAAAGATGCAGCACTGAGGTCTCTCCTGATAACAGGTGAGTAAATCGGAATTCGTAGTTCGGCTGATTTTAGAGGAATATTTGCACAATGGTGAAG